>OY855904.1:10710995-10963495 GCA_963693305.1 Meandrina meandrites
CGTTTACACAGGCAATTTTCGATGCGATTTTCGTCGCGCTGCCTACTGCAACTGCTACCGCAACTTCGATTCTATCGTGCTCGATCTTGCGATGAAAATCTAAAATCGCAAGTGTAAACCAGCAATTTGGTCGTGACCATGTAAAAAAAGACTGATTTTTTAAGTCGTTTTATGTAAATTAAAAATATTGGCTGATGTTTGTGTGTTTTCCACGTTAAGCCCCATGCTGTCTTTCCGTTTGTGTTTTTTATTGTTGGGGCAATAAGGCAGGGGGAATATGAGAAGGGGATTCGGTATGACGTCCGAGAATATATAGTTCATTGTTTAGTTCATTTTAGTACCAATACAACCATTGTTTTTAGCCTCCCCTCCTCACCCCCCGCGCCCCTGTTACAGTCAAATTCGCTCCCAGCTTTTCAGGCGGTTGGTTATTGAATACATTCGGACCTGAAAAGAACAAAGGAAGGCGAACCAAGTGGCAGTTACAGCTAACCAAAGGGTCATCCCTTAAATCTCACTTAACCAAATTCAAGCTGAGACGTTAATTAAATAACCGATGTTTTCAAGAGTTTTTTACAAAACAAAACAAACAGTTCTCGAAGCCAGCAAATGATAAACGCAGTCCGTATTTTAGGCCCGTAGCTCCCTTAAAGCCAGTAAGCCCAGGGTCGCAAACTTTTCTGACAAGTTTATTATCTGAACAGTTTAACCATAGAATTAGTTTGCTTGTGATTTGTATAAGAAAACGTAGAAAGTTAATTGCAGAAATCATTCAGTAGTGCTTAAAAGCAAAAGAAGCTATTTTTAAATGGCACGTTAAGTGCCATTTAAGGAGTTAGGTTACTTACAACTGATCAAACATGTCTGCAAAAGAAAAAAACATATCTAAAAACATATATTTATAAACTGGAAGCAACTGTTGATCTCTTAGAGAGGTAAGGTGAAGAAAAATTTTTTGAAGGAGAAAATTCTGCGTCGTGCTACAGATCCTTGGCCACAATGTCTTTTTGTTGCGTTCTTATTTATTCTTGCAGGTCCTCTCTCTACCCAGGAGTATGATGGTTAATGGCGAATGTTTGGGACAGCCTAAAAAAATGCCGGGAGTGTAACCTGCGATGTACCAACGCCCCATCCAGAGAGGAGTAGCATTACTTCTAGTCGCTTTGAACTGGTAAGCTGAGCATTTTTAAGGCCCCTTTACGCGGGCAATTTTTGATGTGATTTTCGTCGCGCTGTCCACATGGTCCAGTGCAACTTGTCGCGCTCGATTTCTCGATGACAATCGCACGAATATTCGCAGGTGTTAACTGACAGCGATTTTGTCGCCGTGATATCCCGGGGTTTTCGAACATGTTCGAAGTTACACTTGCGATTTTCGTTCCGAGTTCGTGTGCGACAAAAGTTGCACTGGAAAGGGCGATAAAAATCGCCTGTGTAAACGGGCCTTTTCACTGAACACAAAGGCAACATACAGTGAACTCTTTCTAATGCTGATAGCCTTGAGACCAATTTCAGCTGTCCGCCTTAAAGAAGTGTCCGCCATTAAGAGAGTTCAGTCACAGTCAAACAGGTGAAATTCGGCCAAGGACCAGCCTTTTATAGAGAGGTGTTCGCCTTACTGTAGTGTCCGCTTAGAGATTATACTTGAATGAACGTGAAAGAACTCTAAGCTACAAGTTAGTTTGCAGATACTCCGCAAAAAAAAGTGTCTTAAGATAAATTGGAACAGTTTTATAAAAATAAAAAAAATCCATACAAATGCGAAGAACATTTAAAAATCACAGTAATTTCCAAAACAAGACTTGGCCCAGTTCAATTATATGACAATAAAATAATTTCAAGTATGACATGCACAACATGACACGACACGACATGACATCACGTGACGTAACGTGACGCGGCATGACATGAGATGACGTGACATGACGTGACGTGACGCGACATCACATTACACGACATGACATGGCATGAGATGACGTGACGTGACGTGACGTGACGTAACATCACATTAAACGACATGACATGATATGACATGACAACGTGACGGGACATCACATTACCTGACATGACATATGTACATCAGTTTACGGTTGTTTTCTTTTTTGTTCTCGTTCAGTAATTAGTGTTTAAAGTCGTTCAGCTCCACTGTGTTGCGCTAATTAAACCCAGAACGTTAATAAGCGGAATTATCTTCACTAATTATTTTCTCTTCTACTCAAATCTTTTCGAAGATGAATTGAATTTACAGAATTTCTTTTATTTTTCTTTTATTCAGGAATGTTTCGTTATTACTAGAAGATAAACTACATGAAGTGCCATACGGTTTTGTTAAAAATTGTTATCCGTGAAAACAACAAGGTAATAAACTTCCAGTTGCGTTCAAAAATCATCAATAAATAAAGATAAAAAATGCGGACTATGTCAATGTATTTTTACGCACAAATCGCTGCTTAACAGTGTGGCTCAATTTTATCGAACTGAAAATTTTAAAAACATTTGAATAGAATTCATGCAATAAGGCGTCAAAAGACCAAGTGCTCGATTTACTCCTTAGCTTAATAAATACAAACACAATTTATAAGAAATCTGATGCAACGAAACATTTACAAATAAATGCCAGGATAAGATGATGGTATCCCTTTAAATTCTTGAACAAATAATTTTAAACAGAACAATCTTCATTAAGTGATCAACCAACAAATTCATTGCTTGCAAAAATCGCAGCTTCAAAAAATTGATCCATTTCACGTGATGACGATTCAAAAATCCATTATCTTAACTGAACACGTTTTGATAGCGTTTATCAAGCTATGTTTCTTCTCTTCTCACTCCGCCTTATTTACGTCGTTACAGCTTTCAATTTTCTTGAAAAACCTGACGCCAATTGCAAACTTTCTTTGTTAAAACGACGGTAATTAAATCAACTAACCCGCTACGAGTGGCTTTCCAACAGCCATGCGCAAACCTTGGCGGCATCTTATTGGCCAGAATTTCGCTTAAGGCATTCCCACGGGTTTTGAAGTCCATACGTTAATTATTGACCATATGTAACTTCTTGCTAGGGAAACGTAATGTTTTGTCTCAGCGAGTATGTTGTGTTGTGACGGAATTCGATCACTTTTTCGCGAAAAATAGCGCGTAAAGGAAATTTTTGAATGTATCTTTTAGCATGAAACTATTTAATGGGACACTTTTGGCATCTAGAATTGAGTACTACTTGGCAACAAGATGAAGCTTAGGGGAACTGTGAACAAATACAGGTAAGCGAAATTTTGTGGAGCGCACTTTACATAAAAACACCAATAATTTATGAGGTTTGTATCGAAAATTACTTCAACCACTAACAAACTCGAGAGAGTTTCAAGCTCTTCTACGAGACGAAAACCTCGGTTTTAGTGACTTGCTCGTTAAGATACTACAAATCTATCTCCTCCGCAAAGGAATAAAAGAATTTAGAAAAGATTCTACTCGAATTAAAGATAAAAGTTCACTTAAATAATTAAACAACGTTTTGAATAGGGAAGGAGAATGATTAAATTTTGAGTTCTCTTTCCTTTTCACAAAAAGCAATAAAACTACAGACTCTCTCTACAGAAATCACATAGCAAATTTCTAGAAATAACAAAACTTGTGTTTTACTCAACCACAACAATGAATTTGTAGAGAACTTGAGAGAATTAAAACGCTTAGCATAAAATTTACTAAACAATTTCGTGTCGTACGAAAACAAACAATCACAGCTTCATCACAGGGCACTGTTTCATTTTGTCACTTCAGAATATTTTGCAAAAGAAGGTTTTCTTCATCTGCGGCAAAAGATTGTGCAGCTTGACAGTTCCGTAGACGTAAAATTTACTCGGATAAGCGGCCGACTCACAAAATGAAGTTATATGAATGAATTTATTTTCGATCTTAATCTTCCTATCACATTTTCGTATTGTTATTTTTTTGAAAACACAGCATATTATTAGTTTGCAAGAAGTATTATATTTTATATGATAAGCTTATCGTTAATCTCGCATCGATCAAAAATCGCAAAAGTAGTCAGAAGTGATTGTTATTATTCAGTAAAATCAGATATGCCTGTCCTAAGCAATGCCTTTTTTAAACGTAACTTAACGGCAATTCGCTACAAACTTGGTTGTTTTACCTTTATTTAAGTCTTCTTAGACGGTATACTTATCAATACTTTTGAGACACTGTAAGGGTTATCAAATGTTCAAATTAAAATACCCAATTGCAACCACAAAGCAAAAACATATTTCTTCAACATTTTTTTAATTTTAGAGAATTTCCTCGAATCTTCAGCCAGTTAAAGGTTAATCGTAATACTTCATAATTATGTGTTTTGAAATAAACAAAAAGCAACCCTTCTATATTTTTAGATAAGCAGGAATAAAATTGAGAACTAGCTAGCTCAATACGCACAGTTCAAAATTTAATTTTCGGACACTGGTTTCATCATCGAAATCGAGTAATTAAAAACGTACAGTTAGTAAGGGTACAAGACAAATACTCGATTTGTCGATATAAATGGGCCAATTTTAAATTCCGTGGTCGGGTTTTTAATTTAACTCGCAATCTCAGTTGGTGTTTTATCTGACCGCACCGTTATGCAGATAAATATCAATATAGCATGGCAGAACCATCGTTGATTGGCTAGTGATGAATGACAATGCGATTGAGCCAAGTGCAAGTTCATGTTATGTCGATATCTGCACAAAGCGCTATGCGACAAGGTGACGGGTGTTATGTTGGCCAACGTTCCTCGATAGTCCCAGTTTCTTAGTAATAGTTATTAATCCACAGATTTCTCCATAGTTACAAATTTGGCAATTTTAATTATCTGGCTCTATAGAGTTTTGACTGTTTCATTTTGCCCCTTACGTGTTAAAAACTGCTGCTTATATTTACAAGTCGTGGCCAACCACTTCCACTTTTTTTATCAATCAAAAAAACCCTTGAAGTGGATAGACTCAGTATTGTCTTTGAAAATCGGAACTCGTCTAAGGCAATACTTCTTGGATTCTTTTCTTTTTTTTATTGAAACAACTTTTCTGTTTCTGACAGGGAATATTATATAAGAGGAGTTTAAGTCCCGGGATGCGGGGGTTGGGGGGGGGGGGGTCTCCCTCTTTGGCACTGCCGGGGATGTCTGTCGTACATTTTAGGAATAACAAATCCTTGTTTTGGTGTCACATAACTTGGATGTTGAACTTCCACTTCCCAAACTTGCAACTTTTTCGATACCTTTACATTGGATTTATCTAGTTTGCTAGGTAATTCATCTCAGATAATATTATATTAGCCAGGTGAGCCTTTTAGAAAAAGGATTGAACCTGTACGAGAAGAAAGTGTTTCGTGCCATTTTGGCACTTCTTAGGGGTATCAATGAACTTTGCTTCTCCCACAAAACGCCAGTCTGGTACCCTTAAAATTTTCGAGGAGAATTTCCGTCACTTTCATATGGAATCCCCCTCCTTTTCCTACTTCCGCCCCCTGTGTGTTTCTGCTGATTGAAATGATCACATGGACACCACACTGAGTGGAGATAAGAACACAAACAAGTTCTATTTTGTCATGGTTAATGACGTATTCTCTGATGGACCGACACATACAAGAATTAGCCATGTTCTAAACGAGCAGGGCACTGGGTACGAGCATATTTTCTCTTCGGTACAAACATTCAATATCGATTGAATTCAAAAATGGGGCACGTCATCTGAAAGAGCATCCAAAAATTAGTAAATTCACCAAATTTGACGATTATTGGTTTAAACCCAAAGGCATGGTACACTTAGTATGGATTGGAGGGACAGGCGTCCTCCAATCCATACTAAGCTCTCTTATTTTAAAAGTGTACCATGCCTTTGCGTTTAAACCAATAACCATCAAATTTGGTGAATTTACTAATTTTTGGATGCTCTTTCAGATGACGTGCTCCATTTTCAATTCAATTGATATTGAATGCTCGCACACAGAAAAAATATTTTCGTACCCAGTCCCCTGCTCGTTTAGAACATGGCCAATTTCGGACGGCTTGATGAACTGTGCTCCTTTCGACTAAAACAACGAACCAAGGCGAAAATATCAAGTTCTGTCCATATAACAACAATGTTTATCGATAAAGAACAAGGATATTACTTTTAAATTACGCTTACGCTAAATGGCATGGAATGGAAAAGGTCGGAAAAGACACCGGTTTGAGTGACCAGCAAGCCAAACTAAACAGTAACAGATCTGGACAGAGTAACATAACAGTACTCTCGGCTACCAGTTGAATGAGAGTTAAAATGGTGAGAGAGAGATTAAACCTAAAGAGATTCAGGGTAAATCGCAAAGAACAAGATCAGACCATAGTACGGTGTATTTAGGCAAACGGTTAATGGTCGAAAGGTGAGTGTTAGCTTGCCTTTCATGCTCCATTCACCTGACTTCCTAGGGATCTGGTTGGAAAAAAATACCCCAGCAGATATCAACACGAACAAGGGTCGTTGTTAACGAGTTCTTGTGGAACTAAATACATAGATAAATTACGTTTCTCTTATTATCACACGCTGCATTAAAAGCGAGCACCTTGTATACGAAAAAAATTTCTTCAAACACAGGCCCGCAATCTTTATCAAAAAATTGTTTTGATAAAGATTTGCTGTATTCGAACAAATATCAATTTGATTTTTTTCAAGAGCGCCTTACAAGTTGTCAATTGGACAGCATGACGTCATAACCATGACTCCATAAACACCGCGGGCTCAGAACGAGTTAACAGCATTCTAACCTTAAATCTGACTTTACCTGATTTCCCGTCTATAATTAAAAAATGTGTAAATAATAATCACAACAACAACAACAATCGATACATTGTAATAACAACTTGAATGTTGCCATTTACAGTGTTTATAGCTTCCTGATGAATTTTTTTTACTTTGTTGTGTTTTGCAGAAAAGAGAGAAGCTAACAGTCCGAAGAGCCTGATTTTGCTGTGCTGCCCTGAAAAGATCCACTTTTAAATGTTTTTTTGAAACTTTCGCTTTTGGTACGAACATTGGATTGCTTCTAAAGTAGGTATAAAGATGGCTTTCACCGTTATCTGTATCTACGGGGGTCTTTAGAAATCTACATTAGCGGCTGCACTGAACACGATTTTTATCTCGTCGAGTACTGGCACTGGGGCCAAATAAAGCCCCAGCAGGGGTTACGGTTGATGATGATGCTATTTTTGACTGTTACTCTAATTAACGGTCATGCCACACGCGTTATTAAATGGTGTATATTTTCGATATCTTCTCGAGTTATCTCTTTAAACATCTGACTGCTTCAAGACACAAGGTATTCTTTAATTAGTCAAGTAAACGAACATCGACACTGTAAATTTATCCTGTTGTGAAGATGACTAGGCAAAACTTGAAAGTAAATAAGTCTCAGTGAAAATTTGCACAAGCATCGGAGAGATTCGAGGTATAAAACATGATTTGATGCTCACTTACCTACAAAAGGACAGATCCACGCAACATCGAATCACTGTTACTGGGTAATGATTCATCATTGCCATTACATCATTATACCATTACACTCTTATTTATCTCTTAAATTTAACAGTTTGAAACTGATATAACCTTCATTTACATTTTCCTATGTCTGGTCATGAACGCTGTAGTTACCAAATCGGCTAGCGGGTGAGAAGCCGGCTGAAACATCAAAAATATGCGTTCACTTCAAAATACTTCCACAAGAAGAGTGAACAGATATTTTCAGCCGCCTTATATAGTTATTATTTTATAATAGATATAAAGAATGGCTTAAAAAGGCAACCATTGTTTTTTGAGAGCGTTGCTTTAACAAAGACTATTGTACTTCACAGAGTGTGCGGGAATTTATTGTTCAGCTAAGTAGAGCAGGTTCTTATACTTTTCATTGTTTTGCCTTTTTTGTTCCTTCGCCATAAAAAGAAACCAAACGGCTCAGTGAATTCTACTGGCAATTTAATTCGCACCCTCGTCAATTCTTGTATCCCCTACCAAAAGATCGGAGCAGCATAGAGCGTTTTAGAACTTTGCATGAAGTCCTTTCGATTGCAAGTAAACAAAGTTTTCAAGGCCGGTCGTTTAAACTGGTAAGTAAGATTCAAGTCGATGAACTTGACAAAGCCACAGTTGGAAATATGCCTACTGTTTACTGCCTGTAGTGATAGCTATTCTTGGGGAACGTTGACAGATATTTGTCCATATGAATTATCTTTGTCAACGCCTAGTAACATCAAGGAAACGAGACGCGTTCTTCGTTTTGAACCTTTCCAAACGTATCATGCATTTGTTAATTATCTCGCGACGTGTGTTTCATAGCCTTGTTATGATTTGACACGCGTACACAAACTACTGTTTCGATTTGATGGAGTGTTGTCTTGCATTTTTCTTTGTTCTTACGCAGTTAGAAAGCTTATCCCTTGCCGCGTGTTCGCAGTCAAATCTCGACGAGGAAAAAGTTCAATTGTTGTAAACTCATCGACATTCGTTATTTTGCCAGCGTTAAGAACTGGTCCCTAGAGACAAACGGAGTAAGTACACAAAAGTACACCACATGAACTTGAACAACTAGTACAAGTGTCCTTAACAAAAGTTGCTTTGCGTTTTTCTCACAGAGCGACGTTTTAACCTCAAAAAGGAGGCAAGAACCTACAACGGAAGCCACAGGTTATAAAGGAATGGTTGAAAAGCTAAACAACAAGCAGAAACGGCAAGGGGTCAGTGGTGTTTGTCGAGAAGAAAGAGCAAGCAACACAGTTTGCCAAAGAAGTGTTAACTTGTGAGGTGAGCAAAAAACCTTTTTTATATATAGTCGACCTTTGATGGATGCTTAAGCGACCTTTAACGTTTAATTAAGCTGTTTTCACAGTTTGTCACACTTTGTTTACTTGTTTGGCGATCGCGGTGACGGAATATTAACGCCCGCCGCCTGATCTTCTCGTCGTTCTGTAATGGGTTCGGACTCATACATGAAAAGGGCTTTCTGAGCAGGAACATCCGTTTGCCCTTAGGCTGCAAAGAAATGGGAATCAAGTGTTAAGTGCGCTCGTAAATTTATCTATCACAGAAATGGGTGACTGAAGTCCATTTGGACCCCCCGTCGAAATCGCCGCCATTATCTAAAGAGTCAGAAGCTCAGTTATGCGAATGCCTTTATCCATTACAGAACGGTCATTTTCTCAGTTGGACGTCTGCCTGAGCATATTGTGGCTTTGACGCAAATCCACGCGCGGTATTTTGCAGTTATAATGCAAGGGGCGAGAGGCCAAGAAGCAAAGTACCGCTAATTAACTGTCTCTTGATGCGATTTGAAGATCGTTAAAAGCACCTTATTAAAAACCGCTTATCTGATGCAAGATCTACAGGTTTGACGAGGTGATTAATGCCAAATTGGATAGCCAAAACTTGCTGTTTGAGTCAAAGCATGCCGTGTAGTGTGTCACTAGAGCATTCCGCAAAATAAACAGTTGTACAACATGTCGCGTGAAGCTAGCGTAAACTGAACACCTTCGGATTTTATTTCTAGTCCAGAGTAAACAGGGCTCCTTAATTGCCTGTTAAGGCCATCTGTCTCAACTAATCAGCTTCGCTGCTGTAAACAGAGTCAACAAAGTGCAAAACTCATGTAAATAAATACCACTAAAACCCACTGGCTTAAATTATAGATCCAGTAAGATACTATTCTTGGCAATCAACAAAATGATTACTGGTGCAAATCGAGAAAGGTTACAGGTATTCTGCCATATTTACAGACCTTGCCGCCAATTGTATTAAATTCAAAAGTGTTAAGAAACTATAAGTTACCTGAACTTCGTGGAGCCACCCCTATGTCTGGAAACCAAACAAACTGTTTTGGACTTAAAAAGGAATGATTGAATATGCCGTTATGTGTTTTCAGGTTAATAATGTCGGACAATGCTTCCATTGGCGATAAGACATACATTAGATCGGCCTAGCTCGCGAACAATGTGTTATGATTAATTGGCTCTGAATAATTTGCCTTAACTACAATCGTTTCGTGTCGCAGATGATGAATAACATTAAAATCCTCGGCTAATCAGTCTAGAAGCGTCCAGAACAGAAAGATATCCAAAAAGATAATTTCGTAGCCGGACCTAAGATCGATTTTTATCAAGATGTATGCAAATTCTTCGCAAGTAACAAATGCCATGAACCAGACGGTATGACTACACAGGAGAGACAATTGAAATATGCGAATCGAAAGACTGTTGACAAAACAAGGAAGGAAGGAGAATGTTTGGAAAGCAGAATCTCGCTTAAACTGGGCAAATGTAAGTCTTATATGCATCTTTTACGACTTGTAGACATAATGTTCAAAGAATTGGGAGTTTTAGATTTGTTTATGAACCTGTTCTATTGTTGTGTTAACGACAGGGATGTTTAATTCTTCGAAATACAGATAAACAAAAGCACTTAAGTCTAAACACCACATATGCCCTCACGAACCGATCATTCCCTCGAGTCAAGGGAAAATGAGGAGAAAGTGAGATTTAAGCTATGAGCTGATCTGATCTGGGCTATATGCTTGGCAATAACATGCATGATAAGTTTCATAATTAAGTAAATTCCAAAACTTGAAGTAAATCCACAAGCCACAAGTACTGTACAAGTAATCTTCACATGATGTGCTGCGGTGCTTAGGTAAACAGGAATCGAGTTGCACTAATAATGCCATGGTCAAATTTGAATTTCGAATCGTACTTGCTGTACTAATGCAGACCGGAGAAGTTTAAAACCGAAGGCTTCAAAATGACCTCAGCTTGTGATAGAAACGACACCAACGAGTGTTGCGCCTAGCACAAGTCTTCCAAAATTTGAAAATGAAGAAGATTATTTACTACACGCACACAGGCGAATAACCAACCCTGGTCCTTTATTCAAATAAAATAACATGTTACAGGTTTATATGTATACATTTTGGAATTTTAGGGCATTTAATCAGTACTTTTTTTGTAGCAATAAGAATGGAGTCAGTCTATCTAAATTTCATCCTCAGCAATGGCAGCAATGGTGTCCCGGATGTTTGGGCTTAGTCGTTTCGGACTTTTCGGCGCCTTGGCCTTAATTGGAGGTCGAGTTTTGATCACTGGGATGATGAACGAAATCCAGCCCTGTCGAACAAATTTTTCTCTTGTTAAAACAAGATAGACAGTTATTGAGACTTGGCATGACGGAAGAACTTTGCAACTTTCAGATCATATTTTGCTTCAGTCTTGTCATATTGATGATTTGTTAAATTTATTATGTTAATTATTTAAAATTTATTTTATTATTTTAAATTTATTATTTTACTCGATGACATTAGCTTTTATAGCTACTCTCAAATTCGAGTTGAAATAAAGTTCATGTATGTATGTATGTATGTATGTATGTATGTATGTATGTATGTATGTATGTATGTATGTATGTATGTATGTATGTATGTATGTATGTATGTATGTATGTATGTATGTATGTATGTATGTATGTATGTATGTATGTATGGAATCTTATAAGAGTCCTAACTTGGGCCCTTCCATGCCACGGTTGGACAAAGAGGTAATCATTATTGTCCTGCTTACAAGCGATGAATATAAATATGAATTCTCCCAGCCAGTTCCATAAGAAATGTGACCGCCAGTAGGGAGAATTCGTAGGCTGACATTAGGTATTGTACACCGAGTAACTGAATTATGGTTAAAAGGAGGCGAACGAGCACATTGCAGTACCAAATTCTTGTTAATGGCAAAAACAGCTGTAAACTTACCACCAACAAATTATATTTGTCAACACATTGAGGGCTTACAATCTAGCAAAATTCATTTTATGGGTATACTTATACCAATTAAAGTTTTCTGAACAATTTTAGAAAGAAGTGATGCTTTATGTTAGCTTGGCGTGAAGATATCATTCGTTTATATACCGACGCAATTAAGCTACTCGGAAAATTCCTTCACATCGAAACTTCTTGCATGTATGAGCCTCAAAATCATCAAAAATGAAGGTTTAAGGTTATCTTATTTAATCCTTAAATAGATTTTGAAACACAATAACATAGAGGATCTGGCGATAACCGAGAACCACAGCCAACTAACGAGTTTGCTGACAACTTTAACCAGTTTAACTTATCTGTGGTTTTGTTATCAACAACAATATTTGGTTGTGTAAATCTGACTGACTTCACATGTACATTTTCTTTTTAACAAAAAGAGGAAATGGGTCAGTGGTGATTAACATTACAAACACTCTTCTTGTTAACGTTTTAAATTTCTTATTGTGTTTTAATGCTTTTTTAAATAAGGCCCAGTTTATACAATGTTCCATTTGAGTCTCGTCGAATTTAACTATTCAAGTCCAAGAAGACTCGCTGAAATCGTTTTAAATCAAAGAAAAAAAGCTAACACTGAATAGCGCAGTAGAACACGTTGCTTCCAATGCAACGAAGTCAAATCAAGTAACTCCAACGAGAGTGTACGTGGCTTGAATTACATTAATTCGAAGCGACTTAAATGCGATGTATTAATTGCTCCTGATATATTTTGTGCGTCGTCGGAAATAGTTACAAAAGGAAAGAGCATTTAATTTGACTAGCTATGTTTTACTTTGCACGAAACTGACTGCGGATTTTTGATCACGTTTATAATGACCACTAACGAAATCCACACGGGAGAGCTTAGAGCTACCGAGACAAAAACAAAACAGAAAATAAAGAGAAATTAATAAATCATATTCAATGGAAGGCGCATTTTTATTCAAACAAATCCCTACGCGTTTGGAAATATGGTCCGACCTAGTTTACTAGCAAAAATCGTTCAGTTAGGTTAGTTTCATGACGAACAGTTTTTAGTAATATATATAAAATAAAGTTATGCCTAAAACGATATATTTGAAAACGGCTAGTTTCGTATTTCAAGATCGGGTTGACCATGGAAGCCAAATTGCTTCCAAGAGTAATATATATAACATAAAGTTTATGCCCAAAACGATACATTTGAAAACGGTTAGTTTCGTACGGTTAGGTTAGTTTCATGACGACCAGTTTTTAAAATTGTCCTTATATCTTTTCATTCGGTATGTAAAAAGTAAAAATATTTTGTAGGCATTAGCAGTAAATTGTCACTGGCTGAGACTGTAATGTTATCTTCAGTGCCTAATGCTAGTAGTCAGGAGGAAAACAAAGAAGTCTCCCCCAAAACAATTTCGGAACGCTTTAATGCTTCTATGGGCAAGACATTTATTTTAAGTAACACAAAACAGTGAGGAAACCCAGTGGTGTTCATTAAACTAGTCTATGAAATATCTACATAATTGGATTCCCTCCAAAAATGGATCTTGTCGTACACAACCGGCCGGGAGGGTAATAAGTTTTGGTATTTTCCCCGGTCATAAATATTTCAAGATTGGGTTGACCATGGAAGCCAAATTGCTTCCAAGAGTAATATATATAAAATAAAGTTTATGCCCAAATCGATACATTTGAAAACTATTTAAATACGATACCAATATATTTTTAACCATTTCGGATTTCCTTTGCCTCTCATGTATTAGTGTGTCGATAAGAAGCGCATTAATTGTGACTGCGTGGACCACAGGGAATTTCCATATGATTTTTTAAGCCTTATCAAAAACCGATGCTATTCATTGCTTCCAATGATTTGATCGTCACTAATTCTTCCATTGTCAATTCTAAGTAATCTTGAAAACAGTACGTGCAAAATTCATAGGAATTTTATATTCAACATCTGCATTAGTGCACTGGCTAAAACGTTTTTAAGAGTGACCGGAGGCAAGCCTTGAAAGTGGTAAGATCATTGACAGAATTGCGTTAATTCCTCTCTGTTGTTGAAGTTTCAAACTACGTACATGCCACAAGCGAAAACTTGACAGTAACTATTACGCTGTAACAATAACCCGCGGGTGACTTGTACATTATGAATCAAATACTTGTAAGTCATCATGCAAACTTAACCGCGACATAGCAAACTTCACTTGCTGCAAAACGTGGTGTTCTATCATCCTCAGATTCAAGTTGATTCTGGTGACACTCAGACTCAAAGCTCTTTTGTCGCACAACCGTTTAGCCTACGCCATTCAAAACATCTTAGGCTAACTAATGAAGTGTTGCAACTTAAGTGTCAGTTCTCAGTAATATCTACTGCAAGTCAAAACAACGGCATATTATTTTTCAAAGATATTTTTAACGGCAGAAGCATCGTTGCGTATTTTAGATAAGAGGAAGTTAAGTAAACGTAGGCGTTTAAGCATAAAGGCGTGTTTGGTATGTTTCAGCTGGAAGCCTTGCGAAGATTTGCGAGATTTTCTTCTCCTGACTTCAATTAATACCGAATTATTAAAATCATTTTTTCCCAAAAGGAACCGCGTATTGACCAAAACGGTACAATGCTAAGAATTTAAGGCGTTTCAACGACTGGGTAAGGCATGTATCACTCATCACTTAAATACCCTTTATTTACATTTTGGTATTACTTACGAAACAATACACTTTCCCTACGATTTTTTCTTGCACTAAAGCTCACTTAACAGTTTTAGTTCTCAATTGTTCAAGACCTCTCTAGAATCATCATCGAAACTTCAATTTACTCCGCTCTCTGGGCTTTAAAATAGACACCTGTCTTATTTCGCATTGCGCAAGCGTGATTTCAATCCAAAATTAAAACATATTAAGATAGTTTTGTTTGTTTTTTTCTTATTTTGTTTAATTCTCGCGTGAGATTTGCCATCGAAGAAAAAGTCGCTAAAGGTATCATCGAAGCGTATTATTTCACAAAGTTTTCTCTCCCCTGAAATGACACCCTTAATATCGTCCATGTAAGTTTAAAGGTTAACCTCAAAATACACTTCGGCATCCATAGAAATCTTGGAGAGCATTCTGAATGGTAAATTGAACGTGGTTTACAAAAACAATAAAGCCACAGGCAAATATCTACCGCACTTTATATATATCTATACAATATTTTCAAGATCATTCACAGATTCATCAGTTAGATAATTATTCCGCAGGTACTTAAGGCAGTTTTGAGTCTCAAGTCGTCAGTGTATTTGGATGGTGAAGGTATCATTAAGTCACGAAGTTTCTGCTGGGTCACCGCGAAACGCTAATACTGCATTTATTGATTGATTATACCGACATGGACTGGAAATAATCCAAATATGTAGCAATAACTGCTGTGAGATTCGGTCAGTCAGGCTGGTATGATAAATTATCCCAGTGAAGTCGTCATAACATAGCACATGGTCCTCTATACGATCGGCAAAGAAAGGGCTACAATTTTGTTTACTAGAGTTATTTATATCTTAAAGAGCAGGACACGAAGCCAAAGGAAAACAATGCAAAGACCTTTCAGGGAACGTGATTAGCACCTCCCGTGGTATCTAAAGATTTTGAAGAACTTCGTGGCTGGCCATTAAGAGTGCCATTTAACCGTAAGTTTTTGCTTCTTTCTAACTAATTGTCTAACTGCAGATGGCTTTAACACACGCAACGAAAGCTAAATGCACTCAGGCTACGTCTTACGTCCGTATTATTTACTAAGCTTCATTAATAGTCGAAGGTGGTAATCATCTGCTTTGTAGCGTCTTAGTCAGTGCCGAACGAAATAATGTTTTTTTTCCAGACTCAAAATCCTGAAACGAATCAGCAGGTTACGCGCAGAGAAACAAAATCCGAACTTTAGTGCGAGAATTTAGAAGTTTTCTCTGTTTTTATTTATTTCAAAAAGTTGGGTGGTCTCCTTCCTGAGTGGCAGCGTGTCTAACCACATAATAATGACAGCTTAGATTTTCCATAAGCCTTTTCCAATACCGCAGGTCGCCATTTTGCTTCGCTCGTGAGCGACATGCAAATGCCACTCTAGTCAGCGGCAGAGGCCGATTTTGTGTATTTTCTCTTGTGGCAAGTCTACAACAGATTCTGTTGCTAACTGTAATTGGAACAATTATCTTCGAAAGAAAATAAACTTCCTTCAGTAGCATTATTGCAAGACCGTAGGATTGCTCTCCATTCGATTGATTTCAACCAGTCGTTTAGCTATAGCATAATAAACAGTTAGCTTTAACACTAGCAGGGCTCCTTAAAGGCCTTCAGAGCAATGGCTGACTTTTTTCATAGGTCGGAGTGAGTTTCTAAAGAAACTGTTGTTTTGGGTTGGCGGGTTGTTGAAAACAGTTCAGTAGTTTATATCAACTAAGTGAACTAACCACCGTTTAAGCGTTACTGTTAAGCGGCTGGCGTTTCGAGTGTTAGCGCTGCCTTTAGGAGAATGGGTATGTTCACGAACAAGCTGTTATGCTATTGACTCAACTAAAAACAACGTTAGCTGATGCCGTGGCTAGATGAAATACTGAGTTGAAAATTAAAACAAATCTTCCTGCTTCCTGATTTAAGTCAAGGACTTGTGGCTTATAGTTACCTGTATTACACAGCGGGTAAGCGGGCGGATGGCGGCCAATTTTGTCCAGCTAAAGCGTCTTGCCGAGCGGCTATGAATTCGTTAAAATGCAAGAGAACTGCAGCAGAGAAAAAGTGTTGAATAACCGCAAAACGGAGTAATTTTGTGCCTTATTGTCTCATTTTAAGGGTCATTCATTTGTGGTTAGTCGCGTACATGTACGAATGCAAAAAAAATCATAAAACGACTTCAAGTTTGGGCGACGGCTTCATAGCTAATATAGGTATGGTAAACTAGAAATTTTTATAATAATAACTGAATTACCTTAGGCGTTTTATTCAACTTTTGGGCATTTCAATGTCACTGCTACCCCTGTATATTTCCCTAATCAATAACTTCCTTGATGATTCAAACAACAGTTTGAATTTTGAAGTTTGAAGTTTTTGGAATAATGTCAGCCTTACTAGAGGAAAAAATACATTAAGCTCGCAAAGTGTCCTATTCATTGTACGTTGATGATACCTTAGGGTTTGCGAGAATACAAGACCTTCTCCAATGGCTCGCAACGACTTAACGAACAGTTTTAATTTTTCGTCAACCTATCAGATTACCAAACTGCCAAACGCAAAAAGCCAAAAAAGAGTGAAAAAGTTCAGAAAACTGCCATAAAGCTTTATTTTGACTTTCAAATATTTCCTTGAAACAACTTCTTCGTCCAAATTACCATCAGCCCTTTTTTTACCTTTTTTGTCGACGTAGCCTTGACTTTAAATAGAAAGCCAAGGTGAGTGGTTCACCTGGATTGTTCTGAAGGATTTCAGTAAAATTATTTCAAAGAGGGAGAAGGGTTCTGTAACAAACTGATATTACCATGTCTATAGTTAACAGATGCATGTCAAATTGAGTTCTATTGCAAATATGAAAAGGTCATTAACATTCGTATGTCTGAAACTTTCACCTCTCATTTCCTAAAAAAATGAAAAGTTGTCTGTTTTCCGGTTTTTTCTGAGGTTAAAATTAGTTTTAAATCAACGTTTCGACCAGTTTCACTGGTCTTTTTCAAGCTTGATGATCTAAAATATCAATATGGCGCGGATCGGTATTTTGCTTATTTTGCAAAATAACGATCCGCCATTTTGGCATTTTAGGAGGCCAGTGAAACTGGTCGAAACGTCCTGATTTTAACGAATTGATTTTAACCTCGGAAAAATCCCAGAGAACAGACATCTTTTCATATTTTATAGATGAACTTTTCATGTGAACTGTATTTCAACTGGTCTGTTTCAGGATATCGTTCCAGTAAAAATTAAAATATATAATTATATTGGTATCAGTAGATACCTTGAACAGAATGACCAAAATTATGAATTGAAAATGATGCAAATCATAATTAACCACATTTATGGACCAAACAATCCCACAGCAGGTAATTGTCATAAAAAAGAAAACAAAACATTTTGGGTAAGATCTTTATAAATATGTAACATAACTCGAAATGGCTATAATTTTGAAAAAAATGCATGAAATTAATATTGGGATCTCATAACAATGAGAAAAATGCGAAACATCACAGTTACAAATGGCAAACTAGTAAGACCTGGCGTGCAGTTTGTTACGGTGGCTAACAAGTTTTTTTTAAAACTTGTTAAAAAACAAGCCGTAATTGCCTTACGATTCGCGCAACAATTTTTGGCATTTCTAGTTATCTGTAGTTATTCCTTTCTAAAATACCGAAGAAGTTAAACAAGAAGAAGACAGAGCACTAAAGGAGTTTAACATGAATATTGCAGTTACGAAAAAAAAACAACAGGGAATTCACAATAGTTCAGTAAAAAAATATTCGTACTTTTTCAGCTATAAACTGAAAGAGTTGAAAAAAGAGGAGAGAAATCCATTCACTTCAAGTCATTCTTTAATAAGCGGTATTTTTTTTCATTCGAAAGTAGTTCTGTCTTGATAATAAGGTGCTTTTAACGCTCGGCAAGGCATCATTCGATTCTCCTACTATTGCGTGGGTTTACACTGAAAAATCTGAAAGTTTTAAGTAAAGTAGTATAAATAGGGAACCCTAAACCATTTATGATCATTACTTTTTTAACTTAATGAAAGCGCGAGGTATTTTAATTTTGAACCGTAAATCCTTAATGAGACGACTAGGATCAACAAGAACTGCAACCTGACGACGGCTGTTCAAGTTTGACATTTCAAGCAGTCACCACACAAAAACGCTTGTGGTATATTGTAAGGATACGAGAAGAAAGTAGAATACGAAACAAGTCAAAGAATACAAAACTAAGACAGTACTCACAGCCACCGACCAATCACAGCTCGCGTAGCAGCTCAGTTACTTTATAAAACCCTCTCTCTTGCTAGTGAGCAGCTCTAATAAGCTTTCAAGAGAATGATGGCAAATCAGGTGCAGACGAAGCAACGCAGGAGACCACGCCGTTTTAATAACCACCGTTGGAGATGGCTGGCAAGGACACCTATGAGGATATTGTTAGTACATCACGTCATTTCACATGAACCACGCTCAGCAGACAGGCACCCTCCCTCTTACCCCTTTCAGAGTTTCTTTTCAAGTAGCAAGACGTAGTTAAGCTTTAACCTGTACATGTAATGACACCTGAGTTCCTGTAGAGTGATCGAGAGCTATCACCTTTCCATCTGATGGCTCAGTCAATAAGGGTTTTATCATATGGCCTTTTATCTTAAACTGGATTGGTTGGAAAACTGTGAAACATGAGTGGATGGTCGATGTAGAATGTCGAATAAACACAAACTCAAACATTTTCATGTGCTTTTGCCGAGCCAAGCTCAAGCTGGTCAAAGCCCATTCGACTTTACTAAAGTTAGTCTGTAAGACTCTTCATATAAAACAACGCGCGCGGGGCCGTATGGGAGGTTTGATAACAAGGCGAGCCCATGTTCTTGAATTATGGGTAACTTTTATCTTTAAATGATTGATAGGTAGATAACTATTATTGAGAAACACGAAAAAAAACATTTTGGCAGTTATAAACAGAACTGCCTCGGACTAAATTATAATAGTAACGAATTTGAAGCGGCTAAACTCCATGTGGATATGCTCAAATGCGCATAAATTATTGAAATTTTAATAATATCGGCAACAAAAAGTTTGACTTTGCTTGTTTGTTAAGCAAACAACTAAAGATACAGAAATTACATCGAAAACTTTAATTGTTACAAGGTCGGTAAAATAATTATTTTTCACCAAAGATTTGTCATGATCACATATACCGGAAAAATTGATCAAATAGACTGTTATTCGTCCGACAGTGGGAAGTAAGTTGCGACTGTTTACAAATGTAAACTGACTTTTGGCCATTCGTTAAATAAAGTTTAATTTCAAAAGGAAATGCGAAGGCTGTGTATGACTATATAGAGGCAAAGAAATTATGCTTTAAACTTTCAGAAATTGGCTAAAATTATACTTATCAGAAGACAGAGCGGCAATGATGTGAATATTTGAAAACTGGATATTTAAAAAAAAAACAATTCGCTATTCGTGTACCTTATGTTCCTTGCTAAAAGCAAATCAGAATTTTGCAAAATTAATTTCAAAAGCTTCGTATTTATTGCTTTTAAAATTAAAATGCCGGCCAATTTTGAAGATTGTCTAATGGCACGAAAGAGCAGCGATAATTATCCATTTCTTTTCCATTACTCAAAACTTTCACTCATAGAAAAATAAATTGCTGGATTTGTTATGATAATTTCAAAAACAAATGAAAAAAAAAAGGTATTAGAGTCCCGTCTCATTTTTGGAGATCGCAGTTGTTGTGTTATTCACGTATGCGCCCGACAAAAACAAGACAACAGTTTAAATAGTTAGCGTGAAAAACCTTTTTGAATCAAACTGTGAGACGAGGGAACATTTTTATTAGCGGTTTGTAAAAAAGCGCGCGCTTTCACCTTTTAAAATCAGAAATGTATATATTCTAATACTGCGTAATTTTGATATTTTCAACAGAAAGCAATTAGCAATGGAAAGAAGACCGGCAGAGCTCCGAAGAATTGCCGCTGTGATATTTTTGCTTATCAACTTCGGAGTCATAATATCTGAAAGTTTAGTCATCGGTAAGTACGGGCTGTTGTTTGACCACCAGCTGCTGGAGGGCCAAACATGGAAATATTAGATCTTCCAAGCCAAGAGCTTGTTGTTTATCATAAATCAATTAGGAGGATCCGTACGATAATCTAAAGTCTGGCTTTTTATCGATCCGTGTTGTATTTTAATCGTACAATTTGGGTAAGAAATAGCAAGCTACATTCTCCATAAACGAAAATTGCCTTCTGTTGACCACGATCTTTCCTATTGGTCGCTAAAAATACTTTCCCGAAAATAAAAGAAAAAGTAAATAAGGCAAAACAGTTCGCGCAATGCAATGGATCCGAATAGACCTTGGACGAGTGCGATTGGTCACGCTTTCGGGCTTTTCATACAAACGTCTGAAAGACTCTGAGGACGAATTTTGCGTGCACCGGGAAAAGAAAGCGTACCCATTCTTAGAACTGTTGAACTTTTTGTTTCGTTCATGACGGAGGGAGGATTGCTCGGGTTTTCGGATCAATGCCAAAACATCAAACACGCCATGTTTTCACTTCGAGGAACGACAACATCCAGGGACTTTGTTGACGTCATAACAGATCTTATTATTCATATTAATGAGATCATCCTAACAATTTTTGCCGACAATTCCGAATGTTTTGGCTGAATGTTAAACACCTTATGTGTCGCAGTATCTCTGGGGATTAACACCTGTATTTCCTTCTTTGTTTTCTTCAGATGACCCCCGGTCCACAGTTATCTGCATCGCAAGGAATACCTCTCACAATGTGTCATTTGAAAAAGATATCACTGCCGGAGTATTCACCTCACTAAACCATGTTAACAGCGTCGAGAGCTGCGTGCGCAGAGCGTGTAACAGGCGGGATGGTGACATGACGTTTCTTGTGGGGAAGAGCTGCTTCATGGTCAGGTGCTATTCGGAAACTTCATGCAAGACAAGAAAGCCAACAACTCCGAGTAGTTTCGATGTTTCCATCACGCCGTACACGTGGTTCGGTAAGTCCTAGCTCACTGATTTGCGGGGGGACGGGGGGGGGGGGGGGGGGGGGGACAGCGCACTTCTTGAAACCCTTTTAAGGGTTAAAAACTTCTTAAAACCAAACTTTACCCTATTCCAGACTAAAACGGCTCAAAAACCGTACTTATATATTAGCTTATATGTACAAGGGTCATCATTTACATACACTGTACGTACCTATAATCTGCAAAATGATATAAGTACATTTTTGTGGAGAGTGAGAGTTTGAGTAGAGTTTCTTTTAATTTCGTTTTCTTTAGATGCAGCTCCGGTTTTTACCGACCTTCCTAAGGTGCTCGAAGTCAAGGAAAACAATCAACGGGGTCAAATAATCAAGAACATTTACGGACAAGCAAGGAGCCGCTGGAGCCAGAACGCGTCCATAAAATACTCCATTATCAAAGGTTAACGCACTTTCGATATTCCTTTCATAGCTGTGACTTTGGATGGTGATTACAGGGCGTAAGTAGGAAACCAGACAAACAACCAAAACGATGATGATGATGATGATGATGATGGATACGCAAAAATACGCATCACAACTAAGATTGCCTAACTACGTAACGAGTAAGAGGCTAATTCTCGACGACGAATTATGATTTGGGAAACAAAAAAAAATTAGAGCAGTGTTCAATAGAGTGTGGTAAAAAAGAAACCGAAGTAATCACTCTGGTCAATCACAAGGAACGCAAACAATCCAGTGAGCCAATCAAAACGGAAAAAAGTACGCGAGCGAGTCACGATTGTTTTATTGCTTGATTTCTGATTGGTGGAGAAAGTGGCGCGGCTGATTTAAAACAATCACTAAGGATTGTCTTAGCCACAAATGCGAACCATGAAATCAAAATTCACGTTTTTTTTGCAGGGAACACTGGGAACGCCTTCGAGCTCAGACACCATCCTCTCGGGCAAAGCGCGTCGCTAGTGGCTACCAGGAGACTGGACAGAGAAACAACTCCTTGGTACAACTTAACAATCCTAGCCACAAACACCGAAGAGAACAAAACAAACACTACAGTGCTCTCAATTAACGTCACGGATGACAACGATAACGCTCCTGTCTTCACGCACACGAATTATTCCGTGAACATTTTTAGTAACCGCTCCTCTAACTCTGAAATTTTTAGAGTTAGTGCAAGTGACGCCGACACAGGCGAAAATGCGCGCATTCGCTTCTACCTGCTTAACCACCAGTCTTTATTTCGGATGCTGCCGGAGAGCGGAACTATTTTGCTGAATCAGAAACTTAGAGTGGATCGCAAACGCACGTACACGTTAATCGTGGCGGCGAGAAATGGCGGGCACAAGACCATTACTTTTGTCACAGTAAGAGTTCTACCGGTCAACGAGTACAGGCCATTCTTTGAAAATTTACAATACAGAATCAGAGTTTCCGAGGCCATGAAATCAGGAAGCTCAGTGATAAAAGTTTTAGCAAAGGATTTTGACTTTGGGGCTAATGGAGAGCTTAACTTTTCCATAATAGCTGGAAACATGTCGTATTTTAGCATAGACGATGAAGGGGTGGTCCGGACGCGAATGTCTTTATTAACACTTGGAGGGAAGAACTGCAGTTTAACGGTCATTGTTAGCGACAAGGGCACACCGCCGAAGCGGTCAAAGTATATAGCGAGAGTGTATATCATAATTGACGCCATTAAAAAGCACAAAGTGACCTTTGATCTAAAGGAGTATCACGTGACGTTGGCAGAAAACACTCCAGTGGGATCTACTATTCTCACTGTTCGGGCTATCACCGGAAGTACGAAACTGGACGAGATTCCCCAGGCCGAGCGGAGGCTTGAAAAGAGATCAAAGCGAGTCGTTTATTCCATTGGAAATCCAATGGGTAACCTCGCCTTCACTATTGGAAGACACACTGGAGAGATAAGGACAAAGGTGTCATTGGATTATGAAAAAGTCAAAGAATATAGGTAAGTTGCAACTGAAGAAAAAGAATATGAACTGGGCGCCTTTATATACGGACATTTTCACTACGACGATGTGACAACACTAGAAACATCAGTTGTTTTAACGTATCAGCTTCAAATTTACACTAGCGTCTTACGCCTACGTTCTTTTGGCCTGTCACGCAATCTTTCCTCCCAAACGAACGACGCTAGGGAGAAAAGATTGCATGACGAGCCAAAAGAAGGCCTGCGTAGGAGGCTCAGACATAGCAATATAACAACATAGACCGTAATGACAAAAGAAGATCAGTTTTTTATCCTTTCTCGTTTCTTGGCCGCGCAAAAATTGGGCGAGAGCAAAAAAAAAGTAACCCCATCACCTCTTATTCATTTTGCCGTCGTCTCAATTTTTGCGCACCCAAGATACGGAACGCTTGTTACGCAGGCGATATCAAAAGGTCTGCGCTTTGGTTTTATTCTTAAAATGGCAAAGGTTTCTGTGTTGCAAAGTGCCGCAGGAATATAGGAAAAACTTTTTCATATTCATTATTGGTCGTGCAGGTTTATTTTGAAGCTTCTGGAGCCTATGTGAGTGTCCTTTTAGAGTATCCATACCTCGCTGTAGTAATCGAAGCGAGGCTGGATTAGAGCATAATAAATTGAAATCAGAGTATATCTTTTGACAAAATCCCGAGTTCGCCCCATAACTCCTATTCCTGATCTAACTTTTTAGCAACACTCTCGATGTGCTTAAATACCGAATAGATTATCAACAGATACCGGTAAATTATTGGGCCGCAACCTCACAAAATGCTGGAGGTTACTCTTCTACGAACTAGTATTCCATCCAAGGCAACTAGCAAAAACCGAAGCGGCTTCATGTTACTGACAGAAACTGGAGCAACCTTCAGTTTAACAAGGCTACCAGGGTAAAAGTTTTCGCGTAATTATTAATATTTCATTACCAGGTTGACACTAATTGCAAAGGATACCGAGAAGAAGGACGATAGCGGGCGCGCTGAAATAGGTAAATATGTCTTGTCAAAGATGTCTGCAGAGGAATATCCTAGGAAGGAGAAGATAACAATGAACTTATTTTGGGGAAACTTAGTTTTGGGCAAACTTAGTTTACCAACGAAAAGTCTACTTTACATGCACTAAAAAGAAGAGCGGCAAACCAAGCGCGATTGCTTTCATTTTTCATTTCGTGCCATAATTTCACGAAAGAAATAGCAAACGTCTGCATAATCTTGACATCCTCCTCAACTCAAAGTTTTTTTTTCGCATTTCGGCTTCACATCAACTCGCAAGCCTCCCAAACGCCCTCTTGTGTTGGTAGACTATTTAAATACACACGCATGCGTTTTATATTTATTCAATTTGTTAAGCATAGCAAGACTGACGTCATTTTGCTCATATGCTATTACAGACACAGCTGAAGTCAAAATACATATACTGGACCTCAATGACAACGCACCTCGCTTCGTTCTTGACTCGTATCAAAAGGTCATCAGCGAAAACGCCACGGTGGATTCGGAAATACTTCGGGTGACAGCGACTGATCCCGACTCTGGAACGAATGGCGAAGTACACTACTCAATAGCAAACGGTAACGTAAATGGCACTTTTGAGCTGGACAACAAAGATGGAGTTCTGAAACTACAGCAGAGGCTCACAAGGCCTGCTGTCCCTAATTTATTCAATTTGACGATCTATGCAACGGACCATGGAACGCCATCTTTAACCTCCAAGCCCGTGTTCGTTTACCTGAAAATCCGACGTCCCATACCTAAGTGTTCCGGAAAAGACAAACTGGTTTTCCCAGTTGCCGTGTACTTGGCAAATGTCAACGAAAGCTGTCCGTTAAGAACGCCCATCCTGCGCGTACGTGCTAACATGGGGAAGTGTGGTCCCAGAGGCAGAATAAACTACTTCCTGTCAGAAATTCGTGACCCGGAAGTTGGGGATCACTTCCACATTGATTCCCAATCGGGTGTTATAAAACTTATCAAGCCGCTGGATTATGAAGTACGCTATAGATACGCATTTTATGTCGGAGCAGTAGGTAAGTGATAAAACATTAATAAAGTGTACATGCCTTCTTTGAGTCGTGGCATAAATTAACCTCTCATCCTCCCCGTGGGGATAATTGGTTCGTGACCTGTAATGAACAGTGTAATGTCCGCGAGAAACCTAGTTCCAGTTTTTTCTCTGGAGTGCAAATACAGGAATGATACAATCCTTTTATCATAGTATACACAGACATCAGTTTAAAACATTGGAAATATTAAACTGTTTATTAATAACTTGATGCGAAGAAAAACTAAGAAGATCTAAAAATAATTGTACACTCTGTCAAAGTTTGCGTGATAACTACTCCGATAAACATAAACATTTCACGAACAGTCAGGATTGTCTGACCAGACGATCTGAAAAGCGCCTGTCCGGCATTGACATCAAACTCGCAATTCTCCTTGTTCAGTTCAGTTTGTAGACGTGCGTGGTGTAATGGTTACTGGACTAATGCGGATTTGAGCCCTGGCTGGGATAACTGTGTTGCGCTCTCGAGCCAGACACTTTACTCTCACAGTGCTCTCTCCACCCAGGTCAGACGACGGACTAGTCCCTAGGCGTTCTCCTCCTCTCTTGGGCAAGCGCGAGGTTCACGTAAGGGCCTGCGAACGGGTTGGCGTGTCAGCCAGTGTCATTCGGTGACGTCACGAAATATCGCGCCAAATCGACAAGCGGGAAGGGGTACTAGGCTGCACCCAGGTGTATAAAAGGGTACCGGATAATTTACTGCTGGAGGTAACCCTACGATATACGAGCATTCCTTTTAGGGGGGAGTTAACTAGTCTAATCCCTTCAAATTACTAGGCAAGAAAACCGCTGGCCGTGATGATTACCTTAGATTCGCTCATCCTCTTTGATCTTTTTAGACATCCGAAACGAAAATACTCCCGACACTGTTCTCGTTCGAATATTGGTGGATGATGTGAATGATAACAAGCCTGCGTTCTACAAACAGCGCTTCAAGGAACTACTATCAACACTGCCAGAGCCTGGGACCGAGGTCACCATGGTCAAAGCATTCGATAAGGACTCTGGGAAAAATGCTGAGCTTGAATACTTTTTGATCAGCGGTCATGGCGGCTTTTTTAGAATCAATTCAAGGTAAGTGTCACTGTTGATAAGAGTTAGAGTTTGTCACTGAATTGTATATTTTTACAATTTTTACAAGACGTTTGGGCTTACTCTTAAGCCTTCTTCAGTTAAAAGATCGCTTGATGTTACACGCGATTTAAAAACTTTTAAAAATGAAACGTTGCGCGTGCTGTGTGCGCGTGACTAGCAAGAATGGTTTTTATGTGCGTGCTAAGCACTTGTAGATTTCTGCTATGACTATGTGGTCATTCCCAGCGTTCGGGTCTTTTATAGACACCCAAGCTTCTAGAAAAAGTCACTGATGCAGTAATGTACCACGTGTCCGACGACTTCAACTTTTTAAAAATTCATGTGATGATGCCACTCGTGGACATGGCTCGCAGTTTGAAGTTGTGATCGAACATCAAGACAGCCTTTTTTTGCTCAGCTTAAGAGTTAGCCGAAAATATACAAGTCAGTGACAAACAAGAGTAGGCTTGGGTACGAGATTTTGATTTAGTGGAATGAACAAAAAAATTCCAATTTCACCCCGTTGGAATCTCGAAAACGTTCTGTGTAGAAGTTTCTGAATTAAGGACGTTTGTATAATATTCCATAAAGTAAGATTGGCTACTTTTCATGAAAACTCACTGAAACGTGCTAATGTTCCAACTCAGCTAAGATAGAACGTTACTACAGTTTATCAAATTTTAATTACGTTTAGCAGATCTTAATTTTAATCGATTAAGCATATTAAAAAGCGTCAAAAAAAGGTGTCCAAACTTCAGTGTGCACGAAAAAAAAATCGTGTTGCGCACCAATGAAGACATGGGCCTTAGAAACGAAAAACCTCATACCCTACAGAGATGGCCTTATCAAATCTGTAGGTATGAACGTGTACTTGTATTTCTTACAACAGGACTGGTGCCATTTCTACAATCAAAAAGATGAACACAGAGAATCTCCGTCTCTTCAACATCACCGTGTCAGTCTCAGATCACGGCACGCCGCCGCATTCCTCTGTACGGCAGGCTCAAGTCTCGATTCTGTTGTTTACTCCACTCAAGTCCACTCTCATTCTAATCGAAACAACAGACACGACCATGACAGTGCGGTTTAACCTGAAGTACGTGGCACTAAGCAACATTGCTAAATATGGCATTATAGTGCAAGAATATGTCGAAGGTGACAGCAATTGTGAGTATTTTATTGTTTACTTATTACTTGCTACTGGTGATCCAGTGAAAATCTACACTGTCCACACAAATCGCTCGTTGGTATTCAATGCTTTTCCTCGATCTTCAAGAGGAAGGATCAAGCGGGTTTCTTAGTCTCATTCTTATTATTTCTGATTCTTATTGTCCGATTAGAGCAAGCACTTACTTGTTGTTGTTATGGTTACGTCAAAAGCTGAACTCGCAGGCTCAGTATACAGCGGTAGTAAAGTAAAATATAGTAGTCAATTTAAGTCAAATTTAGGAACAAAAGAAATGTTTGATAATATTTCCCTGCGTAATCCGCTTATTTAGCAGTGTTTTGGGTCACAGCTCCTTACAGCTTGGAACTTTCTACCAAGTCTATAATTAGTGGGAGGCGCAGTGGCCTTATGGTTAGTGCGCTGGACTCCGGGTTGAGCGGTCCGAGTTCGAGCCCTAAGACACTTTACTCTCATAGTGCCACTCTCTCTCCACCCAGGTGTATAAATGGGTACCAGCGAATTTACTGCTGGGGGTAGCCCTGTTATGGACTAGCATTTCGTCCAGGGGGGAGTAGCAATATTCCTAGTCTCTTCATGCTGGGGAAACCGGGATAAAGGGCCACTAGGCTCAAACGCAGATTTTACCTACATATAATTTTAACAAAATACCATTGCTTGTTTAGACGAAGAAATAACGCAAAAAGAGCCACTCACATGGTACAAAGTTTATAAAGAGTCAAGGGAAAACTATCGGTACATTACCACATTGATACCAACAAATCCGACGATAGAAAAATCCAAAGTGTTGGAGGTGAAGGTCGGTGTGGAGAAAAATTGCGACAGCAAAGACAAAAGAGGAGATGAAGACTACTGCAATGGGCCATTACTATCAGGCAAGAAATACAGGTGAGCCCAACAAGACCTAATACAAATATGGCCACCATTGATGTTTGGTCCCCAGAAGAATTAAAGGGACACTTGTATGATCCGAAACATGAAAACGAGAGTAGTCAGGCCAGGGCAGCTTTTTTCCAAACACATCTCTTAAATTTTAATGAGTCTTTACAGCCTTTAAACGAAAAAACAGTTCTTAGAGAAGTAATTTGTTATTTTTAAAGTGTCGCCATCAGCTTTTTTAAAAAACTTGTCCACACAATAAAAGACTATGGCAGCCGTTTTGCGTAAGACGCAAAAGGTCTATATTCACTATTTATCGATGTCGCTTCAAGCATTATGCCATGCCATTATTACGCTTCCGGGAAAAAATCGTGCCACGTACGTCAAGCTGACGGAGGATGTTTGACGCAACTTTCTCCACACTTGGCATGTTATTCCATCACTCTATTTTCGGTTACACAGATAGCCAGTGATCATAGCAGTTCTTAAAACCATAATCTTATTTCCCAGTTTCTACTTGTGGACAATTTAGGGCTGTTGCTAAGTTTTTCCATACTACCTGACTTTTTTAACCCGCTCCAATAGGTTTCAGCTGCGTGCCTACCTGAAGTCCACCGGACCGTTTGAAGATGTTTCATTTCAGGACAGCGATCTCTCAAGCTCACACTTCACAGGTATGTGAAACCCCCAGTGACCGAGAAGAAACAGGCTCATGCCAAAAATAGCTGAGGATGACGTTCCTGTAACTCGCTTATAGGGTCAATTGATAAAGTTACTGTTGCCCATTAGGTGCAAAAACATTCTCGACTCCAGAGCTCTTTCATGCGTGGCTGAAAAACCGAAGGCTCTGGTGGTCGAGAATGGTGCAAAACAAATTAAGAAAAGCAAGCGCATGCGCTTCGGTGGCCAACTTTTCAGTCCCGCGCTTTAAGCGGGTGGCATGATCTCCTCATGTTGTGTCGACGGACAAATGAAGAAGTTTGTATAATCAAATAGTTGTTTTAAGGAAGCTAACGAACATCTGATGTCCTGACCTTTTATTGCAGTTATTACTCTGTATTTCTTTCACAATTGTAGCCAAATAAGATCCTCCCTTTTGTTCGCAACTTATACAATTTCAATTAAGTCGACTAAAAAGCCAGGCTGAATTCACAATGAATTTTCCAGGATTAATTTGCTTTCAATGTGTAGATGCAGTTGGCAGAACATCGCAACCGCGGTAACGCGGAGGTCATAGGCACTTTACATCCCATTGAAGTTCTGGGAGAAAAAAAGTCACTTTAAATTCTATTCGCTGTTAGGCTGGTTTTTTTGATATACGGTAGATGAATCGTTTGTCGATATTATTTGTTGACTACTCTCAATAAACCAAACACATAAATATAAGTCCCACAAAAAAAATAGTTCCTGCAACATTGTTAACCCTTAGAGCATGTAAGCAAAATAATTACCGTAAAACAATTATATTTTTGCAGCTTTGCCACCTGAACCGGAAGCATCGTACACAAAAGAAGGAAGAAAAAATTACGATGCAGTTGTGTATAGTGTGGGTACTGCTCTGGTGTTGGTCATAATATTGGCGTTTTTGAGAGGATTTTATCGATTAAAGCTAGACAGAAAGAGGTCAGTAGATTTACAAACCTGAGAAACTGAGAGTCAACTTAATTTTGAGTTCATAATCCACAAGGATCTTTTTTAATTTAAACCATTCATGCCCCTGTTTGGTTATAAACAAATCTGACTACCTTATTTTACTTTACTCAACTTTTTATATATATTTCATACTGTGATGTGCCTTAACTGACTAAAGCATTTGAACATTAGTGCAATATGTATTGAAAAGTACAAGAACGTAAGAGAAAATAAACACTGGGCTGCCCTGAAGCTTCCAGTTGCGGGAATTCCCGAGCACTCGGGAAGTTTCCCGCCATGGAGTATGTCATGTTAATTGGAGTACGGAAGTCAGTAGATTGGGAAGGCAAGTTCCTTCTTTTCGCCAGCAAATCAAGGCCGATTGGAGATCGCTAGTTCCTTCGCGAGAAATTCAGAAGAAAGAGGTAGCGAAGGGTGGCATCATGAAGCCGGAATTAAAACAATTTGTTCTTGAATCCAATGTCTCTCTTTAGAATTCATGAGGAGAAGAAGAAGCGCATTTCATTTCCCATGAGCAATCCTCGGTTTCAAGAGCCTAACTCGCCAGTTGAAAAGATCAAAACCCCAGGACCCGCAAAGTGAGTAGATTAACAAGGAATTAAACGACTATATTAAATATCACGTCGGGGCAAAGGTTTGTTTCAAGCAACCAAATGGTTTGCCATCTCTTTTGTCCAATCAATTGGTATCATTGTTTGTCGCTTAGCAACACTCCTTTCGAAAACAGCGAACTCAGTGAATTGACAGATATTGGTTCATAACGGAAAAACGTTGCTTTGGTTTTTCGTTTGCCGAGCTCTCTGATTGATTCAAGGAACTCGTGCAATGGGCTTGAGGCAATATGACATTTAAACCAACCAGGAACATACTGATAACCAACACGATTCCCCACACTTGAACACCATGTCGCTTTTGCTTTGAACTCCTCTTGGAAAGCAAGCGCAGTCATTAGGAATTTGCATTGGGTTTACGACAACCGTTAGAAAATCGCTATATTCCAGAACTTTTCATTTTGAAAGTAATCACAATTCATTCATTGCTCGTGGTGGGGGTTGGATTACCTTTGAAACTGAAAACGCTTTGGCTGATGAAGAACATGTCACCTGACACGTTCTGACCAATCGCATGTAAATGCAAATGAAAATAATCGCCAGACGATTATAAAATCCTGTAAACTTAATTTTTGACGAGCATGACTTTTACTCCTTGATTTTAGGAAGATTGTTGCTGTCAATCATGACAAGGGCTCAGGTACGTCCCAAAGAGGTTATCCTTACTGCAACCTCGTCCCCAGGGCCATCTCCGCTTTCAAGACGGCGAAAGCGGAGATGGCCCTGGGGACGAGGTTGTCCTTACTGCATACATGGTCTCCAAACACTTTCTCGTGGTAATGCTCGTAAATGGCGCCAGAGGTTTTCCTTGTGCATTAAAAAGGCAATGTTAAAGTTAACATAAGCATGAAAGAAAAGAAAATATAATCTGGACGAAATGTGGTTCCCGTAGGCCCATTTGCCAGCCCTGGTTCGGGAAAATGAGCCCGCACTTTGGGTAGTAAAGGAAACAGGACCCGAGAGAGCGGTGGAAATCGAGCCAATAGTTCCCGTCAAAAGCAAGAAAGCTAATATCTGTGACGATATCTATTGACTAGGATCGTGCAGAATTTGAAATCTGCAAAGAAGTGTGAAAATATTGTGATGATTTTCCGAGACAATAATAAATTTTTAATTGTTTCAAAAATAAAATGACCTAAAATGATATTCGGAAAAATCTGAATTTTCTAAAACGGGCGTCAAGTAGAATTTTTTGTTATGAGAGTATGATTTTACTCATACTGAAAGTATACTATCATGACAAAGTTAGCTACCCCCTAAGTTGGCGCCTATATTTGTTATTAGTTATTCTGTGTCCGTTTACATGAAGTTTTTTATCCTTTTAATTTCAGAGTTCAGCCACCGTGACGAGGACGAGGGCTCTTCCCCAGACTCCGCGCTAGGTACGTGCCCGTCGTGCAACTCTGAGCCTACGCCACCACAAGAAAACATCAAGCCAACGTACTTTACGTTTGAGTTTTAGGGAGAATCGCGGGACTTTTCCCCGAGGTAACCCTCACACACGTTTTCTTTGCTTCTTCTTCTTGCCTGTTAATTTGTCTCTTCGTCTTGTTGTGGTCTTTCAGGGCATGCTCGTCTGGAACTACTTAGAAAGCAATATCTATCGGTCTTTCACACTACTGCAGGATCCCCAAAGGTCAGTGTCCTGCAACCCTGATCTCTTGCTTTCTCTTCTTTTCACTTTCTTCCTCTCTCCTTCCTTTTCTTTTACAAATCTGAAGGATCATTGTGCATGCGAATGACATTTTGTGCGAGCTCAAAAGCACCTTGTTGACTCACATCACTTCCCAATGAGCTTCTTTCTTTATCTTGCTGTTCTTCTGCTACTGCTCTGAATAAAATACTGCTCAAGCGGAGCATTTCAACAACTGCAAAAGGTTTGAGCTCAGCTTTCTATCAACAATGCATATTTTACGCCCCTTCGGATTTCGAGGCACAAAGTGAAACTTGCTTCTGTACTTTGCTCTCCCAGAACTTCTCTTTCCTTTAGCTTGTCATGAATGAAATCATGTTATGTCACGTGATTAGCTCGTCCTGAATGAGATCATGTTATGCACGTGACAAATCTATTCTTATATCATCCAGTTGTCATAATCTTATCTATTCGATCCCTCGAATGTGCTTGTGCTCTGGCTCTCTGTAACAGTTGACTCCCTTGGCCTTGAATGTAGTCACAAAACACTTGCAAAAAAATTCCAGCCACACATTCAAGAGTGGAGTTCTTGCTTGTCGTGCCTGCTTGTTTTATCTCTGTCCACTCAACTCTTTTGTTTCTTCTTCTTGCTTCTTCCTGACAGCCAACACCCAAAGGACTGTGCAGGATCCAAGGCCGACCCGTTTAGATAGGTCAGTCGTCAAAGCTCTTCCGTCTATTCAGTTTCCATTCATTCCCTTGTTTCATACACTACAGCACACACCTCTCAGCTGGAAACTAGCCCTGGACACGCGTGTTCAGTTTCTTCCAATTCTATTTTCGTCTTCTTTTAATTATGTCAATGACGATTACCACGTTACTTTCTTTTTAACATTTCATTTGCATTTTAATACCACCATTCCACCTCGTACACGAAAATTACAACTTTAATACATAGGAAATATCGTAAAACTCCCAAAATAAAACCTACGAACGCCCCTCCCCTATCCCCCTACTCCCCCCCCCCCTCCTCCCCCCGCGCCAAAAACATTATTACGGCGTGGTTTGTATTTAAGGTGGCTCAGAACAGTTTCCTGCATTTTTCAACACCTCAATTTTGACGGATCAATGCCAAAAGTCTTTTTCAGTTGACCCAAAAATTATGGTATCAAACAGATGCCCAATGGCCGGTAAACAAGTTATGGCTATTTTTTGGACATTGCAAGTTACCATAGCAACAGTATAACCTGTTAAAAACAGCCTTAATTCTAGCTTTAAGTGCTTATAACTCGAAAACAAGTCCGGTGACCCCCATTTTTTATTATTGAATTGTAATCAACAGTACAAGATGCAACTTTCTGCAAAGTTTTAAAAACATCTGCACATGGCGTTCAGAGCCACCTTAAATTTACGAAAATTTAAGGTGGCTCTGAACCCCATGTGCAGATTTTTTTAAAACTTTGCCAAAAGTTGCATCTTGTCTTGCTGATCAAAATTTCGTAATAAAAAATGGGGTTCACCGGGCTCGTTTTTAAGTTAGAAGCACTTAAAGCTAAAATTAAGGGTGTTTTTAACAGGTTGTAGTGTTGCTATGGTAACATATTGTGTAATGAAAAAGACAACAACGTGTTCACCAATCACTAATCATTTGTTTGACACCATGATTGTAGCATCAACTGATTAAGAGTGGTTGTAATGACCAATCGAAATCTAAGTCTTGGAAAGTGTTGGAAACGGTAGCCAGCCACCTTAAACCAATGCACACCATTTTTGTTCTCTTTCCGACCCGAGCAAAGGGCTTATCTTGGAAGTTTACGGAATGCATTAGTTGATTTGTCTTGTACATCAATATAGCAACTCATCCAGACTAAATGAACTTTGAAGATGTTGCACTAGTTGCTGCCATCCCGTTTATCTGCCCTTAACCACATGTTTCCTGCCTATGACTGATTATCCTTGGGAGAATCTAGTTCTTAATAAAGACGTGTTTCCTGATCAGGCTTTTAATTCTTACAACCTGTCTACCTAAATGTAAAGAGTAATTAACAATCAATCGCCGCTTGAATTAAAGGCTAAACTCAGAAGAAACTACAACTATATGGCAGGCCTTATTTTAAAATGATAAAAATGTAAACCAAATTCCTCCAGATTCATTTCAATGTGGGACGCTTTCTTCCCTAAATAATCAAACCTTTCTGTGAATTGTTCATCTTTAATTTAACGCAGAAGGCGTTTTAAAACTATTCAGACTCAATGTCATTCTGACAACACTTTTTTGATAGAGGACTCCCTTGTGCAATTACTGAGGGGTGGTCACTAGATGGCATGCCTCGTAGGTAGGTAACTAACTTTCCCTAAGCCTTAAATCTAAATCACTAACTCTAATCTAAATCGTCACTAAACCACAAATACTAAATTGTTACATTGAACACTAAACTGTTTCTTAAATGATAGAACCTACCTACGAGATATTCCAACGCTTAATGTGAGGCCCCGTTTGTTACCACAATTCTAAGGCGTTCAAAACTAAAATAAGATTTATAATACTCTTGATCTCTGAAATGTAAACTCCTCTCCAGCTGCCGCGTGCTAGAGATGGGAGTGATGAGGTGGGGGGAGGGGTGGCAGTCGTTTTGGTTGTCATGTGACGTCACATGACGCTGCAGTCGCAGCTTTATAAGGCTTCGAATTTTCTCTCTATGGCAGCGACCCGATTTATGACTTTCTCACAGCACTGTATCCCAGCGTGAAATAACTTTACGAGAGCAATCTTTTAACTCGTGCACGTGGTTCGTATTTTGCAGATGAAAGCACAAGGCCATTACAACAAGATAGAAGACGTCCAACCTTACAGGAAGTAAGACTTAAAAACTACTTTAACTCCGTGGAGTCATCGTCGTGCGCATCGTGTGAGCACGTGAAAATTTACTGCGTGCAGGAGACAGTCACGTGATGGTGCAATTATCTGGCAATCCACGGAAACTTGCGGGACAAGAGTGGAAAAAACAACAATTGATTTGACTGCCTGGTGCAGACATGTAACTGATCACGGCGTGAAGTTTGCGAAGGCCGCATAATTCAGAATGAACTTTTTACTTTATAGGTTTTACGCATTTCACTTTATAGTCCAAGGCTGTTTTAGCTTGTTTGTTTGAAGAGATACAACATAAATACGAGTCAACTCAAGAGCCGGAATCAGTTTTCCAATTCGCTTTTCAAAGAGAAACAACAACCGATAAAAGTTATAACAGCATGAAATTTAAATAATAGTAAGTTATTAAGATTTGCAGCACACAATTCCATTAAGGGTGATTTCATTTTACCCGTGAAACAACATCTAACAATTAGTGCTAAATAGTAAAAACTAAACAAAAGAAAACAATAGAATTAGTCTCCAGCGTAATTGTCCAATAAGTGTTTTTCGGGTTAAAGTAAAATCACTCTAGCATATTGCTATCGGTTACTGCTAAGCAACCAGAATATAAAAGAAACGTCACATTTATAGGCTGAATGCCAACAATGTTAAGATATTTATCTCCCAAGTAGGAAATGTAAATATTAATATGAAAGTATCTTGCCAAGAGTAAAGTTATTGACTGGGAGGTTAATCCTGGTTGAATATTATAATTATATATTGCTTTAATATGATAATCTTGTGTAGACCTTTTTAAGTGGACTTTATATAGTAATGGGAACCCGTTACCTAAAGAAATGAAATGATCGTGTAGAAACTTCCTTTAGAAGCAGTTCTGAGCCAACATAAGGCAGTTTTGTAACAGTTTTCAGTACTTTACTCCTTTGGAATTGCGAATTCGCTTGCTTTTTTCAACCAATACACGATATTCTAACAATTTTAGCAATTTAGATTGCTGAGCAATCCTTACGTTTTTTTTGTGTTTGTTTTTTGGTTGTGCTAAGGAATTTTTATCACTTTTCACTAGCCCTAGTAAATGTTTGCAAGCAGGACTGCTGCTGGAGATTTTAGCCCAAAACAAAAAAGAAATTGTTACACTTCAGGAAAGGTCCAACAATGTTTCTGGTTAAACCTGTGTTGTTTATTTCTTTCATCTATAAAACTATTATCAATTGATCGCCAAAGTAGTTCTGTTAGATGCCGTATTGTGTCAAGAATATGAGCATGGATATTAAGCAAAAAAAAATGTGTCAAGGTTCCATTTCTGCGCTGATACAAGTTTAGAGCTCACAAAGTTTAAAAGAAGCAAGCTGGCGTTACTGGGCGTAACGTTTTCCCTGAGCACTACTGAACTGGTGGTTTAAATAGCTTTGCGTTACCGAGCTCTAAGTGGTTAAAGAAGCTTCTACAACATGCTCCAATCAGTATGGGGGTGTTGTACGCGACCGGTGCACTCGACATGTCCCGCGCTTTTCACGATTTGATTGGAGTATTAAACACCACTATCAGTGGCTTTTGTAAATGACTTCTGTATATCTGTTTGGTTTCAATTCACAAACTTTGAAAGCTGCTTGAAAAACCGCTTTTGCGATTTGTTGGTGCTGTTGTTCAATTGCACACAGCATGTAATCAATTTTGTAATTATGACAAGAGAATTAATTTAAATGCAAATCTAATATTAACTTTGTGAGACAATTGAATGAAGTTCAAAGTATATTAATAATTATAAATTAGCTTATTTAGCTGACCCGAGAAAGAATTAAATTTGCAATGTTGGCGACGTTGTGTGGTGTCATTTCTATCAGGTTTGATAAAGATGAAATGTTCATTTGACACGAGCGTGGGACAAAGAAAAATTCTGAGTGCGGGACGGGAATCGAACCCATGGCCTCCCAAATAGCGGTTGGGCGCTCTAACCACTGAGCTACGAGAGACTCGTTGTGAGCTTGGCCATTTACCAAGGTTCATATGTGACACGCGTCCTACATATTGTTCGGATCAGCAATATCGAAAGCATCATAATGATATGTGCAATAAACAATAAAGATGGTCAATTTTAAGCACGGTGAACAAATGATAAAGATGAAATGTTCATTTGTCACGAGCGAACTTTATTACCATAAAGTTTACTCTTTATGACAATTCCCGTGAGTTGGTATGTTAGTTTTTCTATCTTCCATCAAAACTAGAAACTTTTCTGACTGGTTCATGATCCAACGAGGGACTACACGCAATAGGGGCGAAACCGAAGATTTTCCGATGCGGAAAATTTTCCGAAGTCGGCGATTCTTCGGCTGTCCGTATTGTTCAACGATCTAAACAGTGATCTAAGAAGACCTTCTTAACCTTTTTACAGACCAAGGTGCAAATGCCGATCTCGGCATATCTTCGTCGGCGAACACAAAGAGCCTCCGATTAAATGAAAGGATAGCGCAAGCACTTCCAACAATTCTTACGTCAACATGACTACGTCATCGCGCAAGCAACTTAGTAACAGTATCCTCAATTTGCAGCAAACTAAAACAGATCCTGGCCGAAGATTCAGTTTAGTTCTTTTCATTTGTGGAAAATATTTCATGAGCGAGAGTAACGTCCAAAAAAACATGAACGAGTAAATATATTGCTGCTCAACATTAAAAGGGAAAAGAAATTTTCTCGGCGCAGGAAACATGCTTTAACATAAAGTTTTCACCTTTTGTTCTAGCCTAGAAGCTACTAGGAGTTGGGAGAATTGTAGTTTGTTTCAGTCTTACCCAACGTAATGATTCATTGCTCTAAAAAGTTTGTTACTGGTACAAGCTTGTAGGTGTGGTGATTCTTCAAACCCCTTTTCTGGGACTTAAGAAAAGAAAGAAAATTTTTAGCCTTCCGTATTAAACATGGAAGCCAGTTAGTGTCAACAGTTATAGAAAATACACAAACAAGAGCAATTATTTTAAATGCTCTTGTATGTGTATTTTCTATAAATATAATAACGTAAGCGACTGCGTATTTTTACTAAGTTAAACTTTATAAATGCAGTCTGTTCGTTTAGTAGTTTACTTGAAAATTCAAAACGTTTTTATTTGAATGTCGCAAAAGTCGGCAAGTTACACCGACACGAATGATTTTTTTTTTCTTTTTTACAAATGTGACCAATGGGTAAACATTACAAAATAATATGACCAATTCCTGCGTGGTCAACTGAAACAATGGGTAAAAACAACATGAAAAACCATCGTAACTTCAACTCTGTACAATGACCTGAAAGAAAACAGAAATCCAGTTAAGCCTATAAATAGAAAGAATACTCATAACTGTCTCAAAAGAAAATTTGGAAGCAAAGAAACATTAGAAGGGAAGATGGAGCGTACGTTCATATTTGCCCGATGCGAACACGAGGGAGTTTGGAAGAATTTTAAAGAAGCTACGTCACGGTGATTTCGCAGATTTTTGGTCTAAACTGTTCTGAAATTAGTGGTAGGCAACTTAACCCATGAAAAACATTATCTTTGAACATCTATAAAGGAAGATATGACCTTAATTTGCGGATAGAAATCAAACTAAGGCTATAATATTGAAACATTTAATTAAAAAGAAAAAAAAGTTTAGTTAATTTTTCAAGTTGCAATCCATTTCCATCCAAGCCATCCGCAGCCAAAGACGCTTGTTAACAGTTTCAGTGCTCTAATATAGCAATTGCTGATAAAAAATGGCCCATTATTTTTGTTTTCTACACCACAACATAAATCTTGGCTGTTCAAGTACTGTTAAAATCCGTGACAAAGCCCTTTAAGCAATCCAGTTAACACATAGAGCGATTTTTTTCGATTCAGTGTCGTAAAACCAAAGTAATCACTATGGCCAATCACAAAGAACACAGCCAATTCACTGAACCAATCAAAGCTCGAAGTAAATACGTGTGGCTGGCGCAAAGCCCGGGAAAACGTGCGCGAACGAGCCGCGTTTGGTTTTAGTTTTACTTCTGATTGGATAAAAAGTAGCGCGAGATTTTTGAACCAATCACTAAGCATTGTAATGCAAACCAAAGCAAATGCGAATTAATCAAGTGAAAACCGCTCTTAGTCAAGAACAGTACCGCTCAAAAGTAAGTTAGCACCCTCTCGCGAGACGAGCGAGAGACGAGTCTCTCGTCTCGAGAGACGAGACCCTCGGCTCGAGAGTCGAGACTCTCGGCTCGAGAATAGTCTCAAGAGCTCACAAAATGAAATTGTTTCGTGAATAACTGATAAGCACTTCTCAATATATATATTTTTTCACAATGTGCATCCTTAGTAGCTTAGCACAGCGTCCCTATGTAGGTTGTCTAAGCTAAAGAACGTTGGCATTCAAATAAGTATTGATTTCTTATTACCATTAAACCTGCTTAGGAAAGGACTTGAACTCCCACTGTGCCGTCCCCGCTGTGATTTTTCTGTTCAAAGAGGGAATACAGAAAGTTTATCATCTTCAGCCACAGTTTCAAAAAGGTTCACGAAAATTGACCATCATTTACCACAAAACGAGAAGACCACTTACGACAAGCACTCGAATTTTTTTGTTTCTCTTTACTAGCTTGGAAGTTCGACTCTTCTCCTGAAAAGAAGAGGACAAAAACAGAAACATTAGGCAAGTTCGTTTATGCACCGTTTCCTCAAAACGTTCCTTTAGATATCTCAAGACTGAGGAAGGCCTCGCCGCCCTGGATACATTAATCGACTCCTATCTCACAATAGCCTGATAATAATACGAAAATGGCTCGTACCTTTTTGCTGTTCGGGTTTTCGTAACATAAAGTGCACTCAAAAGCCTGTGGTGAAACAACAGAAATATGTTTTGTTAACAAACGTTCTGCTAATACTTGCGACAATCATTGTCAATGATTGACTGCTTGATCAAATTCGCGCGCATTTCAAAACAAGCTGCTTTCTTCATCACTGACCTGCGCTGGAGGAGAGGCATAAAACTCGTCATCAAGCACTCTCAGTTCTTTTTGGTGCACCTGCCAAATCTCACCCAGGTCCAGTAGTCTGATATCAATCTAAAAATAAGCAATGTATGAATTGAGACGTGTGTGTGTGTGGGGGGGGGGGGGGGGGGGGGGGGGGAGGAGAGAAGAATTCCCTCACCTATTATCGACTATCGCCCTCAAACCTGAAAGGTGCACATGTCCGTCCTAGGATATTCCCTCTAAGACCCGCAACATGAGCTGATGACGTCACATTACAAGGGAATAAGCCATTTCCCAGTTACCCTTTGCGTCTGTTTGAAAACGAGTCTACGTGCGAAACCATTCATATGAAAATGAGTTTCACCTTCACGTCCATTTTTATGCAAATCGAACTCATTTTCATTTGAATGGTTTCGCACGTAGACTCGTTTAGAAACTGAGGCAAAAGACAACTCGGAAATGGCCTATTACAATTACTCAACCTTAAGAGCATACTGCGTGAACCCTTTGACAGGCTTCAGCTTTACGATTTCAGTGATCACCTACTCACCTTGCCTTTATCCAAGATTTTCTCCACAAGCGCTCTGTACCAGAAGCCATCCCATCCCTTCACGGCACATTGTTTATAAATGTGGATTCCGCCCGGATCAAGGGTTTTTTGTTTGGCCGCTATGTGAGCGCTAATGAAACAATAACAGCTGGTTATATAACTTCCACTGGTGAACAAACTGCACTACTTTATTACTAACTAGAAATATGCACAAATTTTGTACAACCATAATTACTCGAGAAAAAAAAAATATCTTTACAGTGAACCAATTTAGTATAATAGTGGTATGGAACCGCTATTAGCACAACAGAATTCTGCACAACTCATTTAATCCCTCAGGTCATTCGACTAATAAATTTAAATTCTGGACCGTTTGATCCAGCAATTCCGACTACTCTGTCAAGGAATGACCTTGTAATATTGGCTTCTTCGAGGCCATGCAAAGCTCCCTAGAGGTTAACGTATGCCACTGCGTTAAGTACATGTATGCGGGTCAAATACGGTATTGTGGTCGCTGCTAGAATGCATTGACTCTTGGCATTTTGATGAGCACAGTGTACATCTTTCTTTAACAAAGAAGAATTAATGAAAACTAAACTGGTGTAGAGTGGGGAAAAAGTATGACACTAACCCCATTCGCTTCATAGCATTCACAAAGCACGTTTCTTCCTTACTGGTCCTCACAACACGAGCCCAGAAAGTGCCACTGCTTGACACACTCTCTTGAGGTTCAATCCAATGCTCCTTGCCTATAAATGAGTAAGAAAGAAATCAATAAACCAGTAAATAAGGAAAGGTTTCTTGTAAACTGGCCTTAGGCACCAACACTGTGTCTACATGGCATCTTACGTTTTTGCTACGTTTCAGCCAGCAAAAGACTGAAATGGTGAAATTTCAAAACCCCGCGCAGCTGATAAATGGAAGGGAACGGAGAAAAGGCAGCAAAGACGTGAGCGTGGAACTGGTGCATCAGCACTGTAAAAATTCCTACTCCTGATTTGAAGCAAGTTTGCCTGGGAATAAACAAGGTCAAGATTTTGAGTGGCCACCTTTGCCAAGAAGATCCGAAAAAACGAAGAAAAGACATAAGAACGGACACACTCAACTTCGTAAAAACGTTGATGTTGCAGGTACAAGAAATCGCAATGTGTCTAGATAACTATGATTAACGAAGCAATCCTGAAGCCTTCTAACCTATTTCCACTGGTAAATCGTCTTCGTCAGACAGCTCGGAGCTTTCATGGGAAAGAACCTCTTCAGGACACAAATCAACAGAAACAGGAACGTGCTGTTTGGCTCCAGTCTCGCCATTTAGCTGTCTTTTATCTTCAAGTGTAGAAGATCCCCCTGTAAAGACAACTTGTTAGGGCATCAAACGAAAAACCGAGCATCATCTACATTTACCAAAACAGAGTGACCACCTTTGTGGCAAACTTGCAATCTGATTGGCTACACAAGTGCGGTCTACGCACATAAAATTGCCGAAAACACAAACCAAAACTATAAATAAATAGATCTGTCTCTGGGTTATGCTAAAACAATTAAATGGCTCGCTCTTGGTTTTTAGCGGGTTTCGACAGCTGACCAACAAATTCTTTACAAACGGGCTTGTTATATCCGGGTTCTAATACAGTAGTATAATATATTCAATAAATTAAAAACATTAATTTCAGGAGTATTGACAATTATTATTGTCAGCAATGATAAACGATACACGATACATATTTTGAAAACATATCGCGATAACTTCCCTACCTGTATCAGTGACAACAATTTCGCTGCCATCACACACTTTGTCTCCTGTACACGGATCAAGGAGGGCCTCACCACGGCCACCAACAGGATTATCTTCAACAGCCTCAACTCCTGACGAGTTGCATGTATGAGACTCAAGTTTACCATTACCCTGAGTATTATCTATTGTTTCACTTAATTCTTGCTGCGATTTACTCGCAGCATGAACTGTCTCATCAGAAGAGTCATGGCAGTCATGCTTATCCCCAAGAACAACAGAAACTTGAGTAACATCAGAAGAAGATTCCTTCTTCACATCTACTGTACTACCACAAGGTGAATTACCTTTACTACTAACACTTTTCTGAACATCCGTTGAACTACTGTCGTCCTTGGCACACTCAGATACAGCACTGTTAAACTGTGCCACATCAGAAACGAATACACAGTCAGTCAGACTAGTCTCCCAGTCACTTTCACCAGCAGCATCAATACCTTGCTCATCATCAACATCTTCCTGTATTTCGTTAGGTGCTGATCCTTCAGGTTCCATTTCCTGGGAGCTTGCTACACTAGTCTGTCTTTCCTCTAGCGCTGACTCTTCAGCTTCCATTTCCTGCGAGGTTGATGCACTGTCTTCAACAATGCCTTGACTTTCTATTGAACCAACAAGAAAAATACCTTGATCGCCATCTTGGACTTTCTCCTGGTGATTATAGCCTTGTTGCTGTTCTGGAACTACAACTGATACATCTTGGTGATGAGCATCAACCGCTTTAGTAATGCACTCCTCAACATCACTTGCAGTGTCACCATCACTTAATACAAAATCCTTGCTATTATCAGTCTGAACTTGAACATCACTTATAACTGATGACGAATCAGCAGCCGGCAAACTTGTTTCTTTCATGGATAGATGTTTGACAACTTCAGATTCAGCAGAGAAATCTGTTTCCTTTTTTTCCGATGGAGTGTCCCTGCCTGTTTCTTCCATGGTTACATGTGCCTTAACTTCAGGCACAACAGAGAAATCTGCCTCTTCTTTATCACATGGAATGTCTTTTGGTGCGTCTTGCATGCTGCTAACATCTACCTTGTCCGACTCTGACCATTTGGACGCTTTCAAGCTATCCTCAATCTGAGAAAAAAAGTTGATCTCTTATTTGAGGTCTTGTTACAGTCATTGTATTGCCTGACAAACTACGCTGTATTGTAATGCAATTTTAAATTTAAAAGTTTCAAATGTGTTGCCTCTCAAGAAATGCAGCATGCACCAAGACATTGAATTTAACTTCTATAACAATAAAAAGAAGTGCCATCTGGAGGTCCGCGACAAGTAGATTTTGCCACAGAACAAGTAACTTTTTATTCTCACTTGCATGATGGGCAAGGGCCCAAGCAAGTTGTCCACCCACTATATCTTAACAGAATAAAAACTGAGACAAGCAAACAGTTTTCAAATTTTGCCTGACTAAAGAGCAAGATGGAATTCATTTTTTTCGAGCCCTGAATGAATACTTATTGACTAATACCCCATTCACACCAAAGCTTAAACATGTTTAAAGGCTGTTTAGTTAAATATGGTTTAAAATTGTCTTCTTCATAGAACTGTTGTTTGTCAATTTCAAATTTAGCACAATGAAATCACAAGTTAGCGCTAACTGAAACACCCTATGCAAAATTTAGTCTTTGGGTTTCCTGTTGCTGATTTTCATTTTGTTAAATCTGGTTTAACTAAACATGCTTTGTTGGTGTGAATGGGGCATAAGTTGGTTGAACTACATGAAAAACTATTTTACTTTCGTTCACTATGCAGACAACTCATTATACTTTGGTCTGTAAGTTCCAGAATATGAACGCAAGCCAAATATTTTCCCATCCAGTCTTAAAGCTCAATCATATTAATTAATGATTACGGTAGCCTGGGAAGCTGCATCTATGTACTTGCTTTTTTTTATATATCACGTATCCTACTTTTGTTACTATTGTTAGTACGGTTAAAATTTCTGTGAGCAATGTTGTCGCGTTTGTAACTTTCAAATAAATTGTCAATAAGTAAGTAATCTCAGTACTGTCAGTTATTTAGTTTGTTTCGTTATCATTGTATATTGTAGAGTGATTATCGTAAGCTAGTCTTGTTTAATTGTAATTTTATTTGTAACATATAATTTGTAAGTAACTTTAATTGTAAGCTGTATATGTCACTTGTAGAGTAATATTTTGTAAGTAATCTTTTTTGTGTGAAATGCTAATAAAAATTAAGTTATACAAAAAAAAAAAAAATACTTACCTCTTGATCCCAATCTTCCGGAGATGATGGCAACCCCTCACTGGGTTCTGGAGTACTCCACGTGGGCTCCGCATCAAAGCTTTCTCCATATTCTTGTTGATCAGTGACATAAGACTGGCAAGATTTCATAGCTTGTTGTAAAACTGATTGAAAATTGCCACTTGAGTCAAAAGCCTTTACAATGATCTGTCCAAGTTTATTAACAATTTCATAGCCGTCCGTGGCTTCATCGAGATACCTTTTGGAGAAACCAGAGTTGGGTGTGGTCACATCTCCAAAGTGGAGGTTGTTTGCATAGATCCACTTAATGTCGCATCTTCCAATCATCTTGCTACCAAATCTGAATGGATCATTAAGCATGGGGCAGCTCTGCTTGGGATCAACAGCTGAAACCATTTCAGCCATCCCACAAAACATTGAACTTTTTATTCCTGAAAATAAAAGGAAAACAGGGCTCCTCTCTTCGTTAGCAGCCTCGTGGAAAACACGATTTAATTTTCTGTTGCCATAGACAGATGAGCACCACACATTGAACTTCATTGCTTCGACAATCCTCCTGACATCAGACCTGATCATCAAAAAACGCGCATTGGCTAAGTCCTCCATGTAAATCATATTTAAAGAGCATTTGGTAAGAATGCGATTGTATGTTGCAAAATCCACACAGCCAACAGGTAACTGAGTATCTGGCACTGCACTGTTAAAGCGTTCAAAAGCATTTGCAGGCGCCGCGCTGACTGGCGCATCTTGCACAGGGACGTGCAGAATACCGGGCACGCTGCTTTGCTCAAGAGCAGTGTGAAGAGGAATCTTTTCCGGGAGTGAGTCACTCTCGGGAGAAACTGGAACAAACTCTGCTGCTTCAGCACGAAGAACAGGCTTGTCTTCATTTGGATGATCAGTCTCCTTGGCACTACTGTCATCAATGATGGAAACTTTATCACAAACACTAATCTCCATTTCTGTCTTTGCCAATGCCTCCTCTTCTTCTGGTGCACTGCTCTTGGTGTCTGTCTCTTGAACAAGGTTGCCTGGTGTCGTCGTTTCCAAAGCCTGAGATTTGCAGGCGTCATCTTCACTAGCAACGTCCACAGTTTCTGATTTCTCTACTTTTGGCTGAAGAGGACGATCCTGAAGTCAATGAACATAAATTTCAATGTTTAGCTCATGCAATAATTACAAATACATTTATTTATCAGAATAAAAAGGATCATTTTTAATGCAGCTTGATTGTACAGAAATGCATCTAAATTTACTTCTTAAGTTCATAAATCATTCATCAAGTTAAAACAAAAAGAATCAGAACCGTGATGGTGATTCAGATGTATATGATCTTTATCAGCAGAGACTTTTATGATTTTATTTCGTCATTTTCTCCAAAGTTTTAGTTCTGATTGCGAAAAATACCAAACACACAACAGTGGGTTTTCATTGCATTTCCAAACACCTCAAAGCTTACAGAAATACTCTGCTGCACAATGAATTTTCAACTCTCTTCTTGATGTTTGAAAATGTGATGAAACACTCTCTCTTGTGTTTGATATATTACATGCAACAAACAAATACAATGTTAATTTCAAAATTTGGTTTTAATGTTCACCTTCAAAGTTATTTTGAAGTTTTAATTCTTATAGCCATCCTCTGGATCACCTTAAGTCATGCTTAAATTAAATGCTTCCAAACAGATGGCAATGAAAGAAGAACATTCCTGTTTGTCTCAAATCTAAAGTCAACATACAAAAAAGTACAAAAATTACTATTTAAGAGATTTAAGAAAGAGCAGATCGTCACCTCTAAAGCTTGCTTTTGGGCCTCCACTGTAACAATATCAAGAAGTGAGAACAAACGTTAGTTATTTAAAATACAAATATTCATCCTGATTGGAAAGAAAGTTGACAACAATAGCATGATTTATTTAAAATGTCAATGTAGGACTTGTTCTCAATAAGACTTAAAGGCCTGGAGGTAATTAAGCAGGAATGAAGAGTGATCTAATCAGTGTATAACCAGAAAGGTCTCTAGTATAGTTGAAGCTGTTGATAGTTTTCCAGGTTTCTGGGAAACGTAATGGCCTTACTCACTTCTTAGCCTGGTTACTGTGATTAATCAGTTGAGAAAGGAATGAGGGGAGTTTGGAGACAAAGTTTTGAATTCAAAACTATCTTGTTACCACATTGGAAACTGAGACAGTTGCCCAGGTTAAAGACATGGTTTCAGCATCAAAACTTTGTCCCCAAACTTCCCTTGTGCCTTACTCAACTGATAATCGTAGTAAGAGCCTAAGAAGCTAAAGAAACTGGCAACAACGTGTCCCTGTGACTCACCTAACTTGGCTACTTGACTGTTGATACAAACTGGAATCTCCTCACATGAACCCAACATCACGTGATGGAGAAGATTACCTTTCTTATCTGTGACCTATTGGGTGAAACAGAATAGCTGATAGTCAAAAGCCACAAACGCTATATAATAGAAACACATCAGATGAACGCAAACGGTCCCTTAGGAAATGAGATGAGGCAAGGCAAGGCAAGGTGAGGTGACGCGACAGGGCACAAGGTGTGGTGAGGTGAGGTGTGATGTGATGTATGAGGTGAAGTGAAGTGATTTGATTTGACGTAATCCCTTCTTCTTTGTACACTGTTCAAGACATGTATCTGTCTCTTTTTTCTTCTGTCACTCCCCATTCCAGAGGTCAGTGCATTACGGACAATGTTCATGTTTACATAATGTACTGTCAGTGAGACAGAGGAATCCTGATTTCTCAACACAGGGTGTAAAATTAACTTTTTATCCCAGTAGCCACTTCGCTCCTAAAAATTTTAAAGTGGTAGCCAGTTCCAAAAAGTTGGTCACCATTTTTTACTATGACCAAAAAAAATATATTTCGACCCTGCAGACACAGTTGTCAAATCCGATGAAAGATGAGCTCGCCAAATTTGCACGTTACAAACATTTAGGTTACCTAAATCCAAGATGGCAGTTGATCATGCATGTGCTGCATTCCCGAAACAAACTAAAAGAGGAAGCTTGCTGCAGATTTATCTTTCAAATCTTTCAACAGATCCCTAGGTAAGGTGTGATAATTCTAGTCGCCAATTTGGCAACCAATTTTCAAGATTTTGTCACCAAAGTGTAAAATTTAGTCGCATTGGCACCTGTATTAAGAGCAATTTTATGCCCTGCAACACCTTGATTTCTTAAGCTTCCCAAAAGTCATTTTCGTCAAGTTGAACCCTGCAATTTTTCACCCAATTTTCGAATTCCTGAGTTCTTGAAACAATTCTTGTTTCCCTTGGTTGAAAAATTGGAATTCCACTGTAGTTGAAAACCTACCTGGCCTTCTACTGCTGCCATCAAAACCTTGTTAAAGGTCAAGTCCTTAAAACACCACTTGGCCTGAAAAGTGTAATCAAACTACAAGTGTCAAATGAAGGTCCTAATTAGATGTAGACAAGTAAAGCAAGTAAGCAAGTAAAGAAAAAGTGTGATGGAGAATATTTGCATCAGACATGTTCAAAATGTGTTCTCTTTCTTTTAAGCAGCAAAAAGGTTTTTGTAATAACTTGGAATTTAATCACTTTTTCGTCTCCATGCAACCTGAGTTCAATTTACTACACAGAAAATGTGTGGTGCTTACTGAATGAAGTGCAATTCAGAGGACGCCATTACCTCATACGGAAGCTGTGTGTCTGGATCAGGAAGCAAACAGCACTCCAGTGCCTGCAACAAAAAGAAAGACTGACATAGTGAATATATTAATGACATAATATATGAACAGCAGATTAATGATGAAATGAATGAAATGATCCTCGCAGTGTGAAAGCAATTTAAGCAATTGCATTTTATAGCCTGAAAAAAATTCAAGGCTGCAAAGATTGTAATCTTGTTCTCTTTTGAAAGGAAATCTTAGCTAAAAAACGGGTTTTGGGGGGATATTTACACTCAAAACTGAACACTTCACAGACATCAACTTAAAACCCCAGAAAGAGTTTAAGACAGCCATTTTATAAATACACCTGTTAGAAAGTAAGCAGCAAATAGGAATTTGTTTAACAAAACAGCATCCATAATCACAAGACTATGAAAACCTCAATTCTACCTGAAATGAAGCATCTACAACATCCATTGGCAGCTCAGAAAGACTTGATTGCGAGACTTCCTCAACGACTCCCAAGTCCAGGAAACGTATCCTTATCTACATGTAAAACAGGACAATGCAATGTTCTCAGAAATGACCAAACGTGAAACATAGAAGGTATTGAAGCATCGAATATCCAGCTGACAGTCATTTTTACTTGAATGCGTGCCTTTGATACCATGTAAGTTTTATGTTTATGAAGGGCGCTTACATGTATGTGTACCATTAGTCAAAACTGGCCAGCTGCCCAGTCTGGTGATCTGAATGTGAAAGGGCCCTTTTTCACAAGATTTTCCCACAGATCCACCACAACAGTGAATAATATTTATGCATTGACTGTTTTGGCTGGACAAATCTGACCAATAACAATGCTGACTTTTTTTCTTTTTTTGCTCTCACAAAAAATTTCTATGTTACAGTTAACACCTCCTGGCTACAGTTCATTAACTTTTACACTGCAAGTACCTTATCTTGCAAGGTTTACATCTCAAGTGACACTGTGCTTACCGTGCCTGAATTTGTAACATGTTCAATCCTTGCTCGGCATCTTTCTTTGGATTGCCTGTGGTAGGCTGCACAAAATACACCTTCTTTTGGAACAACAGGGCTGCCAAACCCACCAATTTTAAAATAATGATTTCTGCAAGAAAATTCCATTACTATAAAATTAGTATGCCTTGCTAAAGAAAATAAAGAAGCCTGTTATCTCAATTCATCCCAAGATCAACAAATTAATTCTTTATACTACATGTGATACACTGTTTTCAATGCATGTCAGCTATTAAAATGCAAATGCAAAGCCAAATAGATAACTGCACATCTGCGCATGGCTGGAACAAGCATGTGATACCCCCAAAAAGTGACTGACTGCTGTGAAGCAATGCTTACCAACATTGATTGGAGTCTAACACAGCCTAAATTTCATTTAGCCATATTTAAAAATTTTATACTGGTATTGAATATAAAACTGAGCATGAATGTTACGTAGCAGCTCAGTCATACCTGATGGTAGCTTGAATTTGCCTCTGCTTCTCCTGTTCTGCTTCACCTATCTTCGTAATCCAGAAAGTTCCAGTTCTGGTCAGTGATCCAATCACACAAACAGGAAAAACCTCTTTATCTAAAACACAATAAAATCGGACCTCATTTACAGGCAAAAAATTATAATAAATAATAATAATAATAATAATAATAATAATAATAATAATAATAATAATAATAATAATGATAATATACTTCTGGCCAATACCAGTATCCATGTGTTTAAGGTACTAACAGGAAAACTGTTGAAATGTTGCACACTTAATAAGAAATAGATATTAGCAATTACGAAATGTTAAAAAAGCAATGTAATTTAACAAAAAATATTATGAACGTGGGTCAGAGTAAAAAAAGTTATAAAAAAGCTTCTTTAAAAGAAAGAAGAGTTTTAAGTTTATTTTTAACACCAAATTAATTGCTGTTTCTAATTTGGGCTGTTAAAGCATTTTATGCTGTAAGGCAACTACCAAGAAAGGCCCTGCACTGTAGGTTTTAAAATTTTAATTTTACATGTAACTTTGAAAAGTTGGACTTAAAAGAGATTTTTGATTCATGAGCATAGCAGGTGAGATAGAACATACAGTATGAATATGTACATCTATAAAGGGGCCAGATTGTTAAGTGCCTTGTGTGATCAGTAGTTGACTTTTAAAGATGTTCCGGGTAATTAAATAAAAGCCAGTGAAGATTAAACCAAATAGACCTGCGTGTTGGACTGCATGAAGTGTAAACTTTTTGTTTTAATTTGTTTTTGAGTGGGTGATAAGGAAGGCTGCAGGATCTAAAATCAAGTTGCACTTAAAACACATGGTGAAATGGAATACTGTACCTTTGATCTCATCAGGGAGATTTAATGTAAGAAGGGGTTCCTTTGGCAGAACTTTTTGGTCTTCACCAAGAGGCTCCTGCAGAGGCCTCTCACAAGGCTCATCAGAGGAACCTGGTACAGAAGCAGTGGGTTGTTCCACAGTACTTTCAGCAGGTGGATCTTTCACAGATTCGTCATTACTGCCCTCCACAGGTGAGCTGCACTGAGTGATCATGGTCGACACCTATATAATGAGCAATGGGCCAAAAGTACATAAGCTTAAGAATGCTAACATTGGCTGTCTAACTATTCATCACAACCCCATAATTGTTATTGTCAGTGATGATAAAAAGGTATCCTAAAAACCATTCACAAGACTTAATCTAGCATCACTGGAGAAGATGCAATATCTAACCCTGTTATTAGTACCTTAGCGAGATAGCTGAAAGCTTTCTCAATTGTTGCTTCACAATCTTTTATTTCTGCCATTCTCTTCTTTGTTGCATTTTGGAGGTGGATCAACTGGCTGAGACTGTCCTAAGAGTAAAGAAAAAACAAATGTCAGTCCAAAGATTACATTACTCAATCAGCCACAACAGACAGTCATCTACAGTAAAGGTAAAGTCTGTGTCGAGCCCTGCTGTAACCCATACCAACAGCCAACAGAGCTAATCATGGTTTCCATAGCATTACATGTAATAGCCTGCGAGCAGGCTCATCTTTGGGTTACACACATGCGCAGCGAAGCTGCGAAAGAGAGCGCTGAAGCCGCCTCATGCAAGTGGCGAAGCCACGAGAAAGTGAGCCTGAAACGATCTCTGTATTTTTTCACTTCCACCCTGTAAACCACAGGAATACGATAAGCCAATTAAATTTCACCGGAAGTTTGATATTTGACAGTGCGATGACAGCAGCTCACTTAAAGGGGCACTGTCACGAGTATAACTTCAAAAATTCAACAGCCCAAAAACATGTTTACACCATTGCAAACCTATTAAAAGAGGTCAAGTTTTCTTAAAATTACTGTACCAGTGTACTGAAGCTAAATATAGAGTGTTATCACTGCGATACCATCGGGAACTTTTGATCTCAACTTGAAAAAGTCAGCCTGACTTTTTCAAGTTCTGTCCTTGTGGTTTGGAAAAATTGATGAAAAATTTTTACGGTCACCCCCTTCTTTAAACAGGGCATCTGACAGGATGCGGTGGTGCGGATCCGCATAATTCGCTTACTTCCGCATCTTCCGCATCTTGAGAACATTTTCCGCATAAAACAGAGAAATTTGTTTCATATTAATGATTAAGCAGCTGTTTACCATCCTCACAAACATAAATTTCGAAGAAATTGATTATTTTGACACAGTTTTTCTCCTAAAGTAGCGACGAAAACTCGGCGCTTCGATCATGAGCAATTTTTAACCTCCAGGCGTTCCACGCGTCTTTTCGTGATGGGACTGGACACCAGTTGTCTTCTTTCTCTTCTTTCGATCGTTCATCGAAAATTCTTCTGTGGTTTACCTATAGTACATGGATAAATTTGTCATCAAAGAGACCAAGAAGAAGGATTCCCTCTTCGCTGTACACTTGCCACAAGTTGACCTCAAGGGCTAGATGAGCGACGAATTAAGTGAAGCGAGCTTGAGGCTGCAAAGTGGCCTGTGAGCGACGTGCCATAATGAAGACGAAGGACTTTGTTGGAAGTCTAATAGCAGCAAAGGATTGAGTGAACCAGTATCCTGGAGTTTTCTATGTAGATAATGGATTGTTAACTTATTTTGTTCAACGTGCAATGTTGTAGTAGATCACGTAGCACCTTGAATTGTATTGTTTATGCATAAGAAGAAAATCAACTTCAGCCAACAAAATAACGGTTGTGTTATTTTCATTGAACATCACATAATTGATAAGATAATTTCATAACATACCAAATACAAATGAAAATAACTGGAAAAGCCCAAATATCAATATATTTTTTGTTTAAAATGAGCCTGCGAGCAGACTCTCGCCTTCGGGGGCAGCTCGATTTCGGCTGCATGAAAAGATGTGATTTTTGGCGAGCGAAGCGAGCGGAAAATTTTCCGCATAATCCAACGTGTTTTCCGCATAATCAACACTTTCTTCCGCATAATGTTCCTGAAAATTTCCGCATAATTTGTTATTTTTTTCCGCACCCTATCAGATGCCCTGTTTAAACAATTTGCTAGATATCCTTCCCTTTACGTTCTAGGAGTACTTCCTGCATGGTTGAAAGTACTTAGTCGTAATTTTGGTGCCGTTTTACTAAAAGAGCCAAAAAATGTCCGCGACAGTGCCCCTTTAACTCCTTCTCCATCACTCGCTTGGCAGAGCAAAACACGATCTCAAACGCAGATTCCTTAAAGGGGCAGTCTCATCAAGATTTAGCCCTACTTGAAAGTCTAATGAAGGTGATAGTATTAATTGGAAATCCACTAATATTTGCCTAACCTTGCTAAAACGCACTGTACTACTCACGAAAGTTGTTTAAAACTGGAGTAGCTACGGACGAGTAGGAAAGAAAATGGTCTAAAACTTGAAAACGTCGGGCCGACGTTTTCAAGTTTGACAGTGTTATTTGGAGGAAAATTACTAAAAAACCGTTGATTATGGTTTATGTGCATCTTTAGGGAGTGCATTTATGCCCTTTTGGCATTTAAAGGTTATCTTGTTGATCAGTGAGTACAACTAATAATTCTATCATAGTTTACACAAAAACTTAGAAGAATTCTTGTGATACTGCCCCTTTAAGCTTGAGAAAGCTTATTTTCAGTAAGGCCACGCACTTGATTCCTAGTGACCTTGTTTCGGTAATCTGGTCTGCAAATTACCAGGATGCAAGCATTCATGTTGTTTATGCTTTGTGCCGCCATCATGTACGTTTGAAGTATCAAACTTTTGCTGTCTCCAAAAAAATAAATAAATAAATTAAATTAAATTGAAAAAAACTTTTGCCGTATCCAGTCGGCAAAATGGTGAGTACGTCATGATTCGACAAAAGATTTTCGACAGCCATATCCTGCTCTTTCCAACCCCAAAAGAGACTCGAACTTTGTTAAAACATCAGAAATAAGCGAACTAAACTCTCCTGAATCCATGTCGATGGACTGTTTACATTATGATACCGCACGGCAAATTACCGATTCCGTGGGGATCTCATCAAACATAATGGATTGACAGTTTTCTCACCTTTCACGCTTTTCGGCCAATGGTATTTCATGTTGTTCAGGCAATGCAGAAATGAAAATTTTACAGAGATCGTTGCAGGCTCACTATATCTTGGCACTTCTGCACCAGACTCCTGCCCGCCAGATCGCTTCGCCCACAGATCACTTGCGCGTGTGACCCAAAGGTGAGCCTGCTCGCAGGCCATACATGTACTAAGTGACTAGGAGTATTTTCACCAAGCCATTTTTAAAGCTATTTATAGCTTCAAAAGGTAAAAAAAAAATTGCGTACAAATGTATCTTTGACCAATTTTCACATTGCCATGGCAATAAATGTACATGTACCGGTACTTATAAGTTATTAATATCATAAAATCCAAAATGCCTACCTTCTCTTCTTGTTCTGTATATTTCAACTTTGTCAGGACACTTTGAAGCAAATCTCGCTCCACTTCTATCAACCTGAGAAAAAGTCAAACTTGTATTCAACTGCAAGGCAATAATTACATGCATATGACTACAACTGTGATCCACAACTTCCCACATGAGTGTACATTCAATTGTATGTAGTTCGGATAACCAAGGGATAGATCCATGGTTATTTACAACAGTAATGTACCGTAGACAGTGAGAATAGCAGTTGTACCAACTGATCAATTTGACACCAGCGTTGCATTTGCCACCATACTTGATCACTTTAGTTTAGTGGCAGGGCACAGTAACCTATAAAAGGTTAGCATGCTGGACTCTAGATTGAACGATCCAGGTTTGGACCATGGCTGGGATACCATATAAATGCTGGGAGGTAACCATTTGATGGACCAGCTTCCCATCCAGGGCGAAAAAGAAGTAATATGACTGTAGAACTTCCCTTTTTGTAAAAGAATCCCAGATAATCTTTGGTAAAATGGGACACTTAGGCATGATACATCACTTACCCTAAAGGCTTCCATACTCCTTTACATAATGTAGAGCAAGACAGTGAGACCCAAATTGGAATACTACCATTGAGGCTAACACTTTCCACAACCCAGCTATGAGCTTGCATTAAATAGCAGTGAACTTCAAATTTAAAACAACTGTTTAATTGGAAATTTCCATGCACTTACATGTATTTACATGTACTGGTATTGTGTTTGTGAAGTTCTTGTTGTCTGCTACAAATAAGCTTAAAAGTTTTATTTAGTCCATTTAACTACAGTTCTGAGGACATTTGCCACAAAATTCCTTGTACTACATTTTAAAACCTTTGAAACTTACTTTTCAATGTCACTGACATCTTGAGAAAGCCTTCTTTCTCTACCCTATTAGACAATTGATAAATCTCCATTAGAATTGAACATACCATGCATTTTCCCTTACTTCAAGGCTTGATAAAAACATGAATTACAGCTTTGCCTTTAGACAAGCAGCTCTCATATCAGTGCTCCAAGCTATAGTTTTTAAGAAGTCACCTTTTGGCAACTTCTTTTTGTAAAATGCACACCACTAGAAAGATTTTGGTCACCAAAAGCAAAAGCATTTTTTAAAGCAAGACACCTCATGCCCTGTTACATGATGCAATACTGCTGACCATGATGAACTGAATTAAAATCATTTGAAGAACTTTCGAAGGAACAGAATTTTTTTGAACAGATGACCCAAGCCATTCAAATGGCTATTTTTAATGAATGGATAAGCCAAGCCATGCTAATGGATGCAAATTTTTTTCTGAAGGGATGATAAATGGCTTGAGAATGGACTTCTGTTCAAAAATGGAAAGCCATAAGTGTACATTTTCACATGAGAGGTCACACATGTATATGTTGCATGTAATTACGTGTATTTTGCAGTGTCAAAATTAAAACAAACAAACACGAAGAAATATTTACCTTCACTTCTAGTTTTTCAACTCTATGAGCCCTGAAAACGTCAAGACTATGAACTTGAATGTTGCACTGAGGGCACAAATGGATGACACTCTCTGCAAGACAAAATCATCATTTCCAGTTTAATATACACTGTACCTACAGCATTTGACCATAGAGGGAAGATGAAAATGTATATAAACTCAGTGGAATTAGGATTTCTCAAACCTCTAGATAACCTATACCAAAATCACTTTGCTTGGATTTGCTTCACTCGATCAAGCAGTGCAATTTTATCCTTGATTTCTCAAACACAATTTCACTTCCCAGGGAGGTTCAAACAAACTAAATTCCACTGTGGTTTACTGCCAAGCATAAAATTCCACAATAAGTTACTACTGTTTGGCATTAACCAAACCATGTACCATGTATTGTAAACTATGCATTATGATAATAAGATACTTGAAGCCACTTGTTAGACAATCTGAATTATACCCCTAAAGGAGTGGCTTAGGCTTTATTGAGTTATTTTTTCAAAAAAACAACTCTTAGTCGGCATGCTGGACCGTGTAGTCAGTGGAGTATGTTTGTATCTCACACCAATCAGGTTTGAGGTACTATCAGAACCAATCAAATTGCAGTTTATAAAGGGGAAGTAATCTGACACTGTTGTAAGCGAGCGATTTCATTCAAAGATTTTCGATTTGTAGGAGGTGGAATCAGTGAGTTGTGAATTAACCCCAGAATTGAAACGCTCGCCTGCTTACAACGCACACGCCGCCAGCAAAAGACCCAACACTAAATTGTTATTCAAGCGTTCCTTTAGGACGGGCTAGTTTCACTGACCGTGGTAGAAATTGCATAAAGCAGTTGCACAAAGCAGATTTGAAGAATAATATTCTCATTGTGATGTTAGTACTGTGTCATAAAAATGGCAAGGAATCTTCTTCAGAGTGTGTTGTGGCCTCTTGTTTTAAGAGTTTGTGACAAGGAAACTTCTTAAATTTAATACTGCTCGAGACTCCGTGTCGCCAACTGAAAACCGCAATTAATTTAATTAGTCTCTTAAGCGTCTTGCTCCGGCGATTAGCTGACTCTTGGGCAAGTAGCGTTTGTGTTTATACCTTAAACACACCACGTTTAGACATTTAATTAACCGGTATGGGTACTGACTTTAAAATGGTTTTGGTTTTAAAATTAACTAAGATCGATAGCGGCAACAGGCTAAAATAGGAGCATGTCATTCCGTGACAGTTTGATAACTAAAATTAATTAGTTCTTGTTCCTGTTTGTTGAATGAAAATTTATATTTACGACAGGAAACAAATACTCCAGGTGTACTACACTTTAAAAGCTTTCCTAAAAATATAGTTTTTGTTTTGATTCGTTTATTACTTCGTTTATTTCTTTTCGATTACTCAATGGAGACATGGTGTTTTCAAGAAAAACAAAAGTGTCATATTACAAAAGTGAGATAAACAAAAGTGTCATGTTACAGATGTACATGCGTTTAAAAAAAAAAAACAAAGGTATCATTTTACAGTGTTTGACAAAAACTCAAAAGTATCCTGTAACAAACAAAAGTATCACGTTACGGTTGTAAAAAAGCTAGCAACAAAATAAGCGCTAACAGAGTAAGCCATTTCGTGACATTTTGACAATTAAATTAGTTCTTGTTTTTTCTAAATGATAAAAATTTACTATTGAACTAATTTTTTTTACTATTGCACCATGCACAAATAGCTCAACCATCCCAACAGGACTAACACTCAGTCTTACCCCAAGCAACCCAATCAATTGAAAAAATAACTCCTGCTCTCTTAGCGTGCCTATGTTTATTAAAGGAGCTATGTCACGGACAACGCATCTTGAAAAAACTGGCAATTTTTTCTCAAGTTTGTTGGTTGTAATTGGTCTTAATCTTTGTCAGTCAAAACCATCCTTGGTTATTTTTGCATTTCTATTATTCCAATGGTGTTTTTCAATATTTAAATGCTATTAAACCAAATAAATCACTATCCTTAAACACATGTTGCATAGTTGGTTATGTTTTTGTGCATATCCAAAAAGCATAAACACTTTGATTTAACCTCTGTTAGCACATTAACTTCAACACATCAATAGTTATATTTATTGATTTGCCACCAATCAGATGGTACATCGCACCATCCCGATAATAATTTACACTAGTCTATTACTATTTTTTTAAACTTGATTGGTTTTCCTTGAAACACAATAACACTTTCCAAAAGAAATACTGATATTCAAGTTTTCTGGGTTTCACTTCAACTATATTCACTCATTGAGCAACCTGATCCTTGTGACTTAGCCTCACACCACCCCCATAAAAAAATAAACATGCATTTTACTTCCTTAAAATAATTTACCACGGTATCAGCGAAACTACAACAGTTTGCCTTTGGCAAAATTTTTCAAGCAAGCCATGGTGATATCAAAATTTCAATGGATGATGGAAAAAGGTGACTTTTTTGCTATGTACAGCAAAAATTGTTTTAGTCACGTGCGTTTTTGACACATACGGTATGTGCAAGTGGAGCAAAAACACATTTTGTTTTATTGGGTTTAATTAAATGAATGTCCTTTCCGGATTAGATCTACTACGCAAGATAGACAAAGAACTTACCATATTTACAATCGAAACACTTGAAATCTGCGCGTTTCTCAAGATGATTGTAGCAAACAGGCCAAAAGCTCGCGGCCGCCAACATGTTTGCCATGGCCGCTTCCTTCCTTTGGGAAACGACCACTTGACTCTTCAGTTAGATGAACTTCTTTAGCGTTCTAAAGACAATTCGCACAATTGTTTTTTCACAACTTAAATAAATTTGTCGCATGAAATTTGACGCATGAAAATAATACCGATCGGAAACTCAACTTTCGTCCGTTTTGATTAGCGATTGTTTTGTCACTGGTTACGTTGGGTAATTTACGCATGCTTCGAAGTCTCGCGCGCTCGATCCCAAGGCCAAGAGAGAAAAAGGGGAGAGACTAGGATAGAATTTGTCATTTTTTCGACCGAAGATGACGTTAGAGATCGGCAAATTTTCGGAGAAAATCCTTCGCCTTGAATCCGACGATTTTATCTGTTGCTAGGTGACCTAATGAACGTCTCACTAAACACAAACATTGTTCAAGTGGACAGAATGGACCGAGTGCTCTTGTCGCAATCTATACGCCTTGATTTGGAATATTCATGAAAGCTAAAATGTAAATACGGTACATCCTATTCTCTCAACCTACAATCAGGCATTGTTTTTTACGTGGAAAGAAAAAAACAGATCTGGTTAATATGAACACTTTAAAATGATTTTTTTCTTTGGTCTCGTGGGTCGCCACTCTGTCGACTCACAAGCGGATGAAAGAGAGCATTTGTTCAAAGTTTATAACAATAAAACGTATAATTGAAAATCAAAGAGACCGCCTCTTGGATTAAGAAATTTGCATGCAAATGCAAAACGCTTTCTCCCAGAATTCCCATGGGCTCGTTCGGCCGTCGTGCTTTATTGTTAATGATGTCATACGGATAATTAAGCATAATGTATTTATTGATCAATTGTCTTATGAGTTGGACTTGAGTGGTTTAGTGAATTATGCGTTTCTAAGATCACGCTTTCATTCAGGTTAAAATTCTTCTGCGAACAAAAATGAGGGGAACACGAAAATCAACTCTTATGACTCCAGATCCTTACCATATACCAGGGTAAGTGGTTTCTGATGGCATTATAGTGAGGTTTGTTGTCAAGCGAGCGCGCAATTTCGGGTCTAATAAATCGCTTGGTTCTCGCAAATGCTTTCAAAACATTTGGATATAATTTCACCAGCGAGCTTTGATGTCTTTATGATTTCCTTTGCTTATACAGTTACTGCGGTTATTGCCCTCAATTCAAGTATCAAATCGGCGAAACATTCGGCAGAACAACCTCGCAGCTTTTGACAACATCTTCCGTGGCCAGCTCTGGCAGACCGGTTTTGTCTGACATCATCCCGCATCCTCGGCCACCGAGAGACAGCAGACGGGCCTTGATAGCCACGCGCAGCTTAAATCTCGGCGATCAAAAACTACGCGACGATATGGTTCCAAATTACACGGGTAAGTAAATGGAAGAATACTATTTCTTTTCTTCTAGCTAATGCTTGTTCTACTCCGCTCTATGTGTAAGCGATTAGCTAATCCTATTTTATAATCCTTAGTACACAGTCGAGTGTCAAAAGCCTTTTTTTCGCGGGAAGCTGAAGCATACAGATAAAAGATAAGGCAGATGATCTACATACAGACAAGCGCATACTGTCTTGCCTTAATATCGAGCACAACTCAGCTAGTCCGCCGTTTGTTTGCCGATCAGAAAACAGATCGAAAGAATTTCATGCTAACAGACTCTGAACGCTTTGTCTATGCAATTCGCTTTTTGCAACTAAAGTGAAGCATCAAAGGGACCGACAATTTTACCAGGAAAAATTATAAATTGTGTTTAATCAAGTATAAGCGACTCTATAAATTCTTAAATTACTTTTTAAAATGTCAGGGCAGCGAGCGATCGACTGTTTTCATGTTGTGTGACTCTGTGGTTCTACAGTTTACAGTTGTAACCAAGGATGCGACCTGTGCTTTAAAATATATGTAATGTATGCATTGCCCATCAAGATCGTTGACCTGTGGTGAACTTTTGTTTGTCATATTTACCCGCGTCACCTGCTTTCGCATATTTTATACGTGAATGAAATTTACGGCTTTTAGAATTAACACGCAAATCACAAATGCAAACACGAAAGAGTAAAATTTAGCAAATTCGAAGAAAAGCAAAATTTCAAGTGTTTATGTGAGATCTTAAAGGAAATATACTCCCTTTTCAAGAGTTTTCTTAAAATAATCAACATTTCAAAATTGCAGTTAGCCACAACAAATATTTACATAAGGTCTATAAGGCTCATTTCTTCCGTCTTAAAATACACACATTTTTTTAAATGTATAAACTCTTCAAATCGCCGTAATAAAAACACAAAATTGGTGTACGGTAATTCAATTGCAGCGCAGCAGCGAGTGGTACACTATGAAATATCCCACGAGTCATCATGCCACAGAAAATACACACTGGTGGGGTTTATACTGTCGAATATACAACGATTTGCCTGCATTCTGATTGACTGTATTTTCTATGGCATGGTATAAAGCAAGCAGTCCGCAATTCACGTGTATACGCTCAAATCTGATTGGCTGTACAAACTAAAAAATTTGGAACTGGCCAATTGCGGGTCATTGGCCAGAGTCCATGCTCGTTCTTGGTAAAAGAAGAGCAGACTCTGCGACAAGATTGGGTCAAGAGAGGGCTACAATCCTGTTTTCGTAGTTTGATTCCTCCAGACCAGCGTTCAAGACAAAGTCTCAACGTATCTCATTCCCGGTCTTTTTTCATGCACCACACTCCCTAAGAGCGAAAGAAAGGCGCGATAGAGATAGACGTTAAGTCGCTTACGGGACGAACTCGATAAAATCCCTTGTAAGGATTAAAGTTAAAGCTACCCCCCCCCCCTTCCCCCCCCCCCCCCCCCCAAAAAAAGTCACGCGTATCAGATTGCTTTCAGTTTTGTGTTGGACCTTTCATTTCGGGCAGTACGGGATTCCAACGGGATGCACAAAGTTACTTACTATGCTGTTCCATCCGCTTTTTTTTTCAGGTTATATACCCAAAGGAGAGCATTACTATGGAAAGCCGTACGCGGATACCAGCCTGAGCGCCATTGCCAGCTTTCAAGAAGATCAAGTGAAACACCATCGCAAAATCCGCGACCTGAGAACAATCGCAGAACTACAAACAGGCAAAGAAGTCCCGCAGGAGCTTCTCTCTGCAAACACTCTAATCACCACCAAATACAAGACTCCGCTGAAGTCAATCACAGTTCGCCCCAAAGCGTACTTCTCCCCTCAAGCTCTGCAGCACTCGCTTTCTCCCTATGTCATGAGCAATGACGACCCGAAGAAATTCCTGATGTCGGGATACACGGGATTTGTCCCTCGGGCTAGGGGTGAAATGGGCATGGGATACCCACTGTTGACAAATAGAGCGCTCTGTGAGTTCACGAACGAAAGCGAGAGGCTGCGGCGCGTAAAAGATTTGCCCGTGACGGTTGTTCGACCTGAGATTAAACTTGTCGACACCAAGCCGATCTACGTGAAGGACTCGGGCCAGGTTCCTCACTACACTGGACACGTGCCAGGTATAGTATTGACTTTTCAGTCGATTAACTACAATACAAGCAGTCCATATCAGCTTGGAAGCTGCGGGATTTTTTCCCGGGTGCTTTGTTTTGTGCCGCTGAGCCGCGAGGGAATCTCCTTCCTGTTCTCCTCGCGGCTTCCCGGCTCTATATGGAGCGCGCAATTTCCCCTTAGTCGCCCAAGCTAAATCCTTTTGAACCTAAACGGTCGTCGAATGAAACGCAAAAAAGCGAGGGGAAAAATTTCGTTTTATTGCTTGCAACTATCGACACGAAAAACTTAAAGGGGCACGTTGGAACCAATATGACGTGACTTAGCCCATTTCGTCCCGAAAGGAATAGGCTATCAACAGTACCTTTCACGTCCCTTTCGTTTAGATCTTATCTAAGCTCCCGCCGAGAGATCTCAAGTCTGCTATAAGACCTCTGCCCTAAGGTGTTCGTCCTTCTCCGTCGATGATGGTACAGGGAGTAAAATTAGCCTGCGAATACAGCCGCCTCTCATCGCTCCCGGCCGGTTTGGCATTTCCTCGCGTTTCGCACGTAGTAGCGTGAGCGAGTGAGAGGCGGCTGTATTCGCAGGCTAGGAGTAAAATCAGCTTTCAAATTTTTCAACTGTGGGGTCTTATTGAAGTTATGGCTTTGAAAATATACAACACAGTTCGGCAAAATACTTTTTCATCACGGACCCATAAGGCTTACTTGTTTCATTGGTATCTTTGTAGGAGAGAAGTTCCGCTATGGAATGACATTTGGATACAGTACTCAGAACGCGGCGCCCAAAAAAGCTCTCACAGTCTAAAGGGGCAAATACAGGAAGAGATTGCATAACCCGTGCAATGTGTAATAAAGAAATTTCACAAATCGCTGACAAAACAAATACCCTACAAGCATCTGTACATTTTTAGAGCAAGACATTTATTTTGTATTGATAAAAACCTTCATTATTCAAATATCCTGTTAATGTTGGTTAAGGTTGAATAAAAAATTCTGACGAGAGAATGGATTGCTGTTTACCCTTTTCATCTGCCTCTGGGGCGGATTCAGGGGAAGGGCAAGGGGGACCCTGCCCCTACCCCCATCCCCTTTTGTCTGGAGGTATTCTAAACACTAAAACGTGTGTATTCAAGTATATATACTAGTTATTCAACGCTTTCGAGTGGTATACTATGGAATATCCCACGAGTCACTTGTATTTGTACAAGTGGGGTATTCCATGGTATACCACGAGAAAGTGTTGTGTAACTATTTCATACCACGCCATAGAAAATACGCTGACTAAATTTCGTCGAGAATAAGACCGCAGCCCACGATTGGAAGGTTGGGTTGAATACCGTCGAATATACAACGGCTTTCCTGTATTCTGATTGGCTGTATTTTCTATGGCTATTTTCGAGACTTCGTCTCGGGGAATATTCGCCGAGATTCACTTCGCCTTCGGCGAATAATTGTCATATATTCAAACGACATATACTCCTCAGAAGACTTTTTACAAGATAAATCAATACTTTCTTTTAATCCAGTCTTAATCATTGAATAATATAATTTTAATCATATATATACCATGCATATCCATATTTGTTTAAATTCTTGATTTCCATGTTGGAAAAAAACTGAATGTCAACGTAGTAACGACGAAAACGCGATCAGTGTGTCTTTTTAGATCACATACAACGCGACGTCACCATAGCTTTGCTTTTTTGTGGGCATCTTTTTAACAAAACAATTCATTTCAACAGGAGTCATGGGTTCCTGATTTAAACGGGTAATTGTAAGTTATCCCCAAACATGTCCACCAACAACTGTTACTCTTGCGAAATTCCAGCAGTTGCTCTCGTATTTGCAGCTTTCGCACTTTCTCTGCAACCATGCAAGACGGCGAAATTCTCGTTGTCTTTGTCTCCTCCCAGAGATCGTTTGTGTCATTTTGGCTTCCGATATGTAGCGCGCCAACCTGGTGTAGAGAATTTCCTTTATTTGAAATGGAGTGCGTCGTTTATGGCCGTACATCTGACTTGGCGTCACAAGTGCAATTTTAGCTGAATCGGCGGAACGCTTCCATTAAGACGGTGGCTTCAATTACATCCACTGACCCTTTCATTCATCAGACAAAAGTGCAAATGGATTAGAGGAAACTACCGGTATCTCGCTTTCCTCCCCCTCCTGCTCGTCATCTCCATCACTACTCGGTCTCTCATCTCTCTTGCTCCTTCCCGGGGGGGCTAGTAGATGGGATGACAATTCGTCTGTTTCGTGTTCCTGTTGTCGTAGCCGCCTGCTTTCCGAGTGACTTTCTTGTAGGAGGGCAATCTCCTTTGTTTCGGGATGATTCTGCCATTCAACTGTCGAGAAAAAGAAATGGCACAAGAAGGGAATTACAGGAATAAATACTTTGACAATTGCATGCAACTTCTCTAACAAAAGAAGCTAAAATGTGCCTTTCTCGCGCTTACTCGCCACCGATTACATGTTTTTCCGCCCTTGCCACAAGTTACTAGCAAGTTTTTTTTTTTTTGCGCATGCCATTGCTTATAAGCAGGATGCCCTTCTTACATGTTTTCCCGTGCTTGCTAGCGGTTGCAATTTTTCCCGCGCTTGCTAGCGGTTGCAAGTTTTCCCGCGCTTGCTAGCGGTTACATGTTTTCCCGCGATTCATTGCAAGGTGCTGGTTATACATTGTATATCGAGTTCTGATTGTTTTGTACTACTGTATGTGGTCGTAGTGATGTATTGAGCCGCTCTGTGATATATGGTAGTTAAAGCTAGTGGATATTCTCTTGATGTAGCAACGAATTCTTAGAACTAATGCATCAGTCAATTTCAGCAGTGCCCATCCCCCCCGGGCAACCCCGGGGCATTTCCTAATGTTGCCCGTCCCGGGGGTGAGGCATTTGCGTACCTCGGGTTGACCACCAGGCATTTGACACGTGGTTTCGAAACCGTGGAGTGAGTCGCGTATTCGTGATGGAGGCGTTTATAGGCCAAGACGTGGGCTACGTTGCAGATTAGCTAGTCCATGAAGGACTAGAGAAGCTCGTGGATGTTCATGGATGTTTTTAAAGGTATATTTTCTCAATTTTAGATATTTCTTCATTGTCAAGAAGCAACAACTTGTATTATATTCTTATATCACCTATCGAGAGATTGAAAACAATCAACCCGGGAGCGGGGCATTTGCCCGGTTCCCTCATCCCCACCCCGGGGAATTTACCAAAGAAATGCTAATGCCCAGGGCTCAGCCCGGGGGGGGGGGGGGGGAATGGGCACTGCTGGAATTGACTGATGCATAATATGAAAAGAAACGAATGTCAATCAATTCAGTTATGATCACAATAGCTTGGAAATAAAGGATTAACTGACCTCTCTTGGCGATGAAACCTGGCGGATAAACACACATCACAATCTTGCCATCTACGGCCAGTCTCAAGAGGCTATTGGCTACAAAATAGAAGCACAAAATACACAACATTAGTAGAACGACTTTTACTCCGAAAAGCTCACTGTAAGAAGAATAATGCATAACAGATTTTTATTATCATATTGACGTAGTGTACAATACAAACAGAGGAAGTTTTCCTGGGTAAGTTTTTGAAAGACCAACTTGTTATGTCGGCGGTTGACAAATCTTCGTAAAAGCACCCGAAGACCTTCCGATGCTTATTGTCCAATCAGGAATAGCACGAGCACTCCGAACGTACCACGTGATCATCTTGCCATGATGATACTTGATGTTTCTTAGCAACATTTCTACCGAAAAACCGCGGGTCTCAGCCATTTTCTTGATGAATGAAGCTTTGACCGAAGACTTTTTTTTTTTCTTTTTTTCTTTAACTTCTGCAACGTACCTGCTCGATAGACATCAGTACGTCCAGCTTTTGCTGTCAGGAAACCTCTTTTATGGGCCCAGCCTGAAACAAAAAAAAAAGTATGTTATTATAATGTTCAGTCACTGCCGCGGCTAACACTCGAAGAAGCCAAATCTTGATTCATGCTTACCGTCACACACATCCCAAGCTGACCAGGGGTGGTTTTCGACCCCTGCCCCTCCCTCCTCATCAGAGTCACCTCTATTGAGGGGGTGTACCAATTGTAAAAGATCTACCAGGGGCACTCTAGCAGCTAAATATCCAACAGCAGTGTACGGCTCTTGTACTTGTGAGATGGGATACATTCCAGACAGGATCTAAAGGCAAGGTAAACATAGAAGCAGTAGTAAGCCAGCTTTACACGTGGCGCTCAGGGTTGTTCTAGTGCAACAAGATATAGCACTTTTCGATACCCTGGCAGTGTAACAAATCGGTGATGAGTGCATGACATGCAGTGTTGGTTTGGAGAGTGGATGTAAGAGAATTTTTCTCTTCGCTATGATAAGCATACCACTAGATGAGCTCAACATATAATAAATCAATGTTTAACCTTTTTCTTAAGTAACGCAGCCATAACGGCATCTTTGTCGCCTACATGCATCATACAGCACGACACATTGCAAACCAAATCCGGTGAAGCGTAACATGGCTACCCAAATTACAGCGGGTTGACTGAAAACAGTCCCTCATTGAGATAGTGCAGCACGAGCGAACAAAAATAATTATCCGAGCGAGGAGTCAGTGGGCCAGTAGACCTAATTCCGCTTTTCCACTTCTTGAACTCGGAAGACCACTTGCGTTTCCTGAACCACTCACAACAACATAAAACCATAGTGAACACACAGTTATAACAAACCGCCCTAACTGCCAGGGTGTACCTGTAGTTGTTTTCCAACAACAGAAGGAAAAACCAATCCAGGACAGTCGCACAGTCTGACGTTTGGTGTTAGAAATATGGTCTGGAAGTGTTTGGTGTGACCTGGCGTACGTGAAGTGCTCACAACCTGTTGAGAGAAAACAGACTAAATAACTAGTGCGACTGAAGAAAAGTGCAAAGCCGACTATTTGAAGGCACGCTTGAGAAAATACAAACCTTGTGTCCAACAAGACCATTAAGAAGAGAAGATTTTCCAACATTTGGGTGGCCTGAAACAGAAGTCGCACAAGAATTAAAGATCTGATATCTACGGCTAAGAAACGCTTATTACACACTACTTTCCCACTACTTTTTGCTTCACATTATTGGCTCGTAATGCGAACAGTTTCAACGTTTTTCTCCCAAAACTGAAGGAAGTAAACGCGAAATTTGCGTTCGGGAACCTGCGGGTATCATGGGTGCAATCGGGGAAGTACTCACCCCCCCCCCCCCCCCCCTCAACCGGTCCGTCCTATGACGCTATGGAAATTGTGAATCACAACTTTTGCTATTATCGTGATGCGTGCAGCTAAGTTGAGAGAAGAAAAAGGCACAAGAAAAGTGGCACTGCCATGAAATGATTCTATCTTTTTTGTGGTGGATGTTCTATCTTTTGGTGGTGCATGGATGTTCTTTATAGTGTAGAACTCCGTCTGACATTCACGCCTTTCACGCTTGTTCACATACCTATTAAGCCTAACGTCAAAATATTCTCATTGTGCTCTACATCCTCGAAACTACTGCCTTCCTCTTCTGCAAAGAAAAAAAGTTCACATCTTGAAGCCAACATTACTGTAGCAATCAAATCACGGCTTGCAATGTTTTACACAATGTGACGAGTGAGTGAGAGAGTATGCCAATGTACCTTCAGACTCGTCAGAACTGCCATAGTCATCATAAAGAATTCCTTCTTCTTCTCCTTTTTCTTGTTCATTGAGTTTTCTCGCCCAGCTACTAAGGTCAACTAAATCAAGAAAACACACCATGAAGTAAAAGAACAGTTTTTTTATGTTCCTTGTCTTCAATTTTTATTTTTTACAAAACTACATTAAAATTCTAATGTCCACTTAGCAATTATACTTTTTCCAGAAGCAGATCACTACATACTCTTATCTCCGCGCAAACTTTCACAAGCTTCCAGAAGAGCCCTCGGTCCAACAGGAAAGAAACATCTCTTACGACGACGGCGCTTTGATAAAACTGTTGTTGGAAACAATCAAACTGAAAGTCAATACAAGTATGTTGTCTATGTATAGATGTATTTAGTTGAACCTGTGCTAATAAAACCTTGTAAGGAGATTCATGTCCTTCCCTTAAATGTTTAATACGTAAACACCCCCTTATAGGTCCTTACAACCAACGACTTCGAGAAAATCGACAGACACCTTACTTTGCACTTTAGTAGATTCACGTTGACTAAACTTCTCATACAAACACGTTGCCATCAAAAATCAACTGCATGTATTAAATCAGCACAATTAGACTGGTAATTCAATATTATTAGACTAAACACTTACACACACGACTTATTCTTTATTGAAAAGCTTAAAATGTACCTTTGCTTGGATCTTTCTTGCGTTCATTTTCATCTTTAGGAAAAGATGTGAAACACACAACTCTGAGATGCTCAAACTTGGATTTAAAGTATTGTTTCCAAGCAGTGACGACCTCAGGAGGCACAAGATCAATCTGCAGAAAATTAACACAAAATGACTAATCGAAACTAAAACATAGAAAAATACTGGCTGCAATTAGTTAGATGCAATGTTAGATGCAAGGTCAATAATTAGTACTTTCATGTTCAATTTCAATAAATACTGATGTTGGCTGGTTTAAAATGAATTTTAGGCCAGAATGATTTCAAACTGCTTTGATTTGTAGCTTTCTTTGTTCCAAACCTTTGGCAATGAAAAATGCAAATCAAACTATTTTGTATCATTTTGACTTGGTATGGTCTTTTTTCCTTTGACAGAATACTGTTTCTCCAGCATGCAGACACAGACTAGTCAGCTTATTTTTTTATATACACTTGAGCATAAAGTTACCAGGGATAGTGTGCTACTCCCCCTGGAAGGAAAGCAAGTCCGTGGAGGGGGAAAGAGGGGCGGTAGACCAGGAGAATAAAGACGAGAGATAGATACGGGAACACAGAGCTGGGAACCACTAAGCAAGGACGGACCCTGCTGCCCTGCCCTGCCCTCCCCACCCCTCCCAGTCTGGGGCCCAGCATATCACCTTTCTCATTGTACCCATTTTATATATCTAAGTGGAAAAGGGCATGCCAGGCTTGAACACTGTTACCTTATTCAAGACCAACACCAATTCCTTCTTCAAGTCCTGCACAACATGATTGTAAACAGTTGGAGGGAAATGGAGAACCTAGGTACAAAGACAATAACAAAAGTGTACATTTTAAAGTTATAATTATTAAATATGTATTTAAGGGTTTATAAATGGTAATAAATCATGAACAAAGGAAATTACAAATCAAACTAGTTTGACTCATTTTAAACTAGAACAGCTATTACAGTCAATCTAAGACTGAAGACAAACTTACTGGATGTCGAATATCTGTTATAAGAACAACTATGTCTGCAACTTCCAACACTCGCCAGAGCTGTCTCCATGTCTGTAATTATAGAGAAATTTTTAAAAAAATCATAATACTTGATTACTGGTAGATATACAAGCTGTAAGCTTGTTGAGGCCCTCAGTTTTTTTGAGGTTACATTAATTTTGACAATTTAATGGTACAACAAGAAAACTCTGGGGCGAAGATTTCCTTTCTCTCATTAAACTATCTGCTGATCAGTTTAGTCAAAGGGGTTTATTAGTCTCAGTGATTATTTATCAGTACTGTGATCAGTTTGAATTTACGGTATTAGTTTTCTTCATGACCAACAGATGAATGTAAGGAACCAAATTATTTAAATTTTTTCTAAAAAAGAACATTTTATTTACCTCCAAGTTACGTTCAAAGTAACTCAGTTCTGAAATCTTGTATTCATCATATATCTTGTCCAAGAAGTTTTCAAACATTTCTTGCTCAGATCTTTCAACTTGTTCCTTGCTCATACTGTATTTCCATGGTGGCCTCTTAGGCATGTCCAGTACTATAAATGTAATTCACAACATATGAACATAATTTTTTTTATAGAAATAATTCTTTGGCATACAAAGCTTTGTTTTCATGTCCAAATGAAGCACTATACTAGGATGAGTCATTGCCACTTGTATGCACTTGTCAGTGATTCAAATTTTAAAAATAGAGTGCATTGGGGAAAACTTGAAAGTTTGCATGAAGTGGCAATTAGGGGTTTATTTACATATTTATTAACTAATTAATTAAGAGAGGCTTCTATATAGAATATGCCAACCAGGAGATTTCCACAAAAATACTGATTGGAAACGTTTGTTCATGTAACTCTCCTTTGCAGCAATCTGTTATTATTATCTTTAAACCATCTGATCAATGGATACTTTAAATAATAAACACTAGCTCTCTTGCTAATCTGCTAATACTTTGTACGTACCTGATCCAGGCTTGTAAGTAGTTTCAAGACTTACTTCAAGACTTTCCTACGATTGAATTCATATCTAGTTATTGTGGTTCAATTTTACCCTTGGCACAATTTCGCATTTACGGGTAATTTTCTTTTGTCCTAGTGTATGGTGAATATATACACCTTATATTTCAATGGTTTAATATAACATAAAATATTTGCAGATATTTTGCGAGTTGTATAGTATGAGCAATGAGCAAAATGTCCACTCATATCATATGTTAAACCATTGAATAAGGGATTTATTATTACACTATTGACTAATAAAATAACATTTGGTTCAGCCGTTTTGTTGCTCCTCTTTCAGTCTGTATTTTTGCCCTGTTCTACAGTGTAACAGCATGGCACATTTTGCCCGTTCTTTCACCCTAAATTATATGGAAAAATGGCCCAATAGTGGAATAATAAATGATCATAATGAACAAAGGAAAATACAGTACCAATTTATACCGAGGGTAAAATATTGAACCACAAATTTGCTTAACACTCTAAATAACTAACTTATATCAGATACCATTAATTTTGACTGATAATGAACAGGCTTAAATGACCATTTCCGAGTGCGTCTGTACCAAAAAGAGTCTTTGTGTGAAACCATTCAATATAAAAATGTTTTTCACCTGCAACAGTGTCCAAAGTCATTCTCATTTGAATGATTCGCAAAAGGACTTGTTTTGAAACTGCGGCAAGAAGCAACTCAGAAATGGCCTACTGCAGGCGTTACACTTTGTAAATTTCTTATTGTGACGTTCATCAAACAGGAATTCGAACTTAACAGATAAAGAAAGTCTGGATGAATATAAGACACAGCATTCAATGTCCTTTGTACTGTCCCAAGATAGGGATCAAAGCTTAATGTAATAATAAATATGAACAATTAAATTATGTTAATGAATTATTTGTATAACTTTTCAAATGCTAGTTTAGTATATGGCAATTTAAGCTTAAATAAATAAAAATAATAACAAGTAAATAAAACTCTCTCAAGGAATCTTCTTCTTCCTGGGTTTCTCAATTTAAAGCAGAAATGAACAAACCTCTGGGACATATTCCAGGGGTTCTTGTGCTGCCTTTTTTCTGGCTTCAATTTCACCCTTAGATTCACGATCAAACTGCAAACGATATCTATAAAAAATAGTGCTTGTCAAAATGACATCTAATGGATTTTAATTCTGGCTGTTAAATCATATAAACTTTACGTTATATATCTATAGTTAATAGAATTCTACTTGTATTAGTTATACTAACGCAAACACTGCAATCTGATTGGTTGAGCTACTTAGTAATACATACTATCAGCTGTTAGTATGTGAGTTTGCATGAGTTCAGAATAAGTGAAGATTACCGACTGTACATTACAATGGAGAAATAATTGGAAATTGTTCAATTAGATATACCTACTTTTATAGTAAGAATTCAAGCAGAAATTTCTATAATCTAATTGTAAAATTAATGAACTGGTGAAGAAGATGTTAATGGTATCTTCAATAATATATTGCATCCATTTAAAAGAAGTAATAAATAGGGTTCATAAAAAAAATTGAGATGCTGTTGGTGGTCAGCTCTAGAATGGCACAAAAGGGAATCAATATTATGGAATTAGACAGAAGGCAGTAGTTTTGCCCTGCTTAAAATTATTACTAAACTGCAGGAGTCTCGCTGTTTATATGTACGAAATTGTCTGCAACACCTTTTAGTATAAATTTCGAGAATGATATATATTACAAATTGGTAATAAAACAGAAAAGTAATGCTTTATAATAATAACACGCCAGAAAAATCAAGGATGGTAATTAAATCAAGGACGTATATTGTTTTATAATTTTCGAGACAAATCAAGGTCAATTCGCACGAGATCATTTAATAGATCTGCACTTTAAGAAGAACAAAATTATATTCCCAAGACAATATATACCTGTTTGGGTCGTGTTTTCTGTGTTTGTCTTGATGATGAGCAACGGGTTGATGGTGAAGTTTATTAACAGCTGCGGATATATTGTCCAGTGATTTGTCTCCGATCTCCGATTCTTCCTCGCCTTCTGTATCAGCCGAGTTGCCGTTTGAAGACTTGTTTTCCTCGTCTGAAAATTGGCGCCATGTTACAAATAATCAGTTAATAGTAAGTTCAAAACCACCAACGTAATATTAAACATTGATTAACAGACAAACCAGCTGAAAAATCATCACAGAATTGTTTTAAGAATTGAAAACACAGATTGCAAATATTGTCAGTACACTTCTATTGAATCAAGCTGTTTAGTTTTACTAGTAAAATAATATACCCAAGTTTTTCACGCGTCTCTTTTCCCGTTTCTCTTGTAGTTGCTTCTTTTTCTGCTTGTTACTAAAAGGTTTTTTCCGTGGCATTTTCTAGTCGGATTCTTAACCATAACAATGAAAATTTAAATGCAAATTTTAAATCGATATACCAAAACATTTATAAATCCACTTTAAAAGATATTATTGACTAACCTCGTCATGTAAGAACCCTCGAAGCTTGGTAACCCTGTACCCTGAGACGAGGCTCGGAAGAAAAAAAGATGGCGGAAAAACCAAGTTGAACTGTGTTCGTGCATCGTAACTTTTTAGTAACTTGCAGTCTTAGTACAGCTACCTGCTAGTTGTTGCTTGATCGGTTTTTGATAAATAAGAATGGTGAGTAATAAATCTTTTGAATTCCAAAAGGCATTTACGGTCGATAACTTTGATAACTCCAATGTTGAATCTGCAGTCTGTCACATTACACACTGACCTTGGAGACTTGAAAATAGAACTTTTCTGCGAGGATACTCCTAAGGCATCCGAGGTAACGTATGGAATGTTTACTATCCTCACTATAATTTAAAACTCCTCTTAACTTAGATTGTTGTATTACTTGAACACATGAAAACGCTTTGGTGATGTGCTGCCGGTAGTAATCTTTCTCTATACTAAATTTTAAAATTTAGAGTTAAAGTAAAATGCCATAATGGTTTTCAAAAGCTATTAGTAATATTTAAGGTTACAAATGTTTAACGGGTATTTCTTTGTTGTATTTTTTTGCAGAACTTTCTCGCTCTTTGCGCAAGCAAGTACTATGATAACTGTGTTTTTCATAGGTATGTTAACACACTTAGAAAAAGTACCCGGGATAGTCAATCGACCTTCAAAAATCAAACTCAATCGAACTCAATCCGTGGATTGAGTTCTATTGAGTTCGGCAATCGAACGAAATTGAACACCAGACTTTCAGTGAGTTCGATTTCCGAACAAATCGAATTCAATCGAAAAAATCGAACTCAATCGAACTCAATCCATCTGATTGTGTTCGATTGAGTTCGGAAACCGAACTCAATCGAACCCAATTGAATGGATTGCGTTTGATTGGCTCTCCTATACAAAGCAAGCCCAAAGCAAGCCTATCAAAACAGGTTTTTCTTGTGCTTTTTAAAATTTATTGTTAAAACAGAAACCTATTTATAAGCTGTCCACGGCATTTAAGAGAACAGAACAGAACAGGTTGAAGGTGACCTAATTGTCCGCGCCCGTTTGCAATTCGGAATGCTCAGCCTGTCTCGCCTATTTTCTTTAAAACCTTGAAAGCTTCGCCATCCTTGACGTCAAAGCGGCATTTCTTGCAGCATTTTACTACACATTTGAAGCTTACAATCCACAGCGCATCTGAAGCCATTTCTGCGGAATCTCTTCGTTTAGGAAAAATGTGTGCGCTACACTCCGGGTTGAAGTAACTTGAGCTTCCAAGATCTGGTTATGGATTTTCAAAGCCCGTTTTACACAAATCACGGGTTCGATTGCCGATTTCGTTCGATTGCCGAACTCAATCGAACTCAATCCATGAATTGAGTTTGATTGAGTACGATTGAGTTCGATTGAAATTTAGTTCGATTGGGTTTGATTGACTATGCTGGGAAAAAGTATCATGGGCTAACATGAACAGGTCCAAGCATTGTTTCAAAGGCTGTCCTTAAACATGTATTCCAGCCTTCCATTTTAATGATAAAATTTGCCAGCTGGATACATAGATCTTATTAACTAACCGCATGGACCATACTGGTTGAGTTTAAGTCCTAGATCTTGACAGTACGGATTAGCAGCAACGGGTCCATACAGAAGAAACAGGCGGCCAAATATATACCCCATTCACAAGCCAGTTTGGTTAATAAGAGATTTATTGCACTGAGCTTTATAATTGAAAAAGAGTGGTAGAAACTTAAACCAGTCCAATAGTAAGACCAGCAATACAGCATTGTCTGATTGGCAGACCCTGTGATCTGTCTAATGTCTTAGTTACATTCAATGCAGGAGTTAACCGCTCTGAAATTCTTTGAACATGTAGAACAACAAAAACTCAAGAATTTCTTGAATCTCATCTTGCATTTGAAAATGTACTTAGCTGTTGCATAACTTACTTAGTACATGTAATTTTTTATTCTGTTTTGTGAATTGTATTTTTTGTGGTTCTTGACAGAAACATTAAAGGTTTTATGTTGCAAACTGGAGATCCCACAGGTCTGTGATTATAAGTTAATTAAATTAATGCAGTTAAATTTATATAATCTGGATTCTGGATCACTTTTTAACTTGTGAGTAAAGCCTTTTAAGCCAAACTGGCTCATAGCTACCTGCACTTAATTCTGGTTTCTGTAGCATGAAGTGGGTAGGAGTATTGCTACTCCCCCCCCCCCCCCCCCCCCCCCCGGACAGGATGCTAGTCCATCACAGGTTACCCCCCAACATTCTATCAGGTTGCCCCAACAATTCGCAGGTACCCATTTGTACTACTGGGTGAAGAAAGGCAATGTCAGAGTAAAGTGTCTTGCCCAAGAACACAACACAATGACCCCAGCCAGCGCTTGATCCCAGACCACCCAATCCAGAGTCAAGCACCCTAACCATTAGGCCGCCACGCCTCCCACACAATTAACTTTAATTCCAGACCACTATTATTTCATTGACCATATAAGATCTGACCAGCACACAATATATGTTGTTATTCCACTTATACAACCCTCCAAGTTAAGACCATTTTAGTCGCCGTGGCGACTAAAATTTTGGAGCTGGTGACTAAATTGGAACCAAAGTTACCAGCTTGGCGACTAAAATTGAGAAGAAGGATTGAAACCATGACGTTAATTTGGTGACTAACATTTTTCACTGGCGACCAAACTTGAGTAGTCACTGGGCAAATGGCCACTAAGGAAAAAAATAAACTTGGAGGGTTGAAATAATGCAAAATGTAGCAGAATAATATATACCTTACTGTATTTGTTGGTTTTACTGATAATATGACAGGGACTGGAAAAGGAGGAAAAAGCATTTGGGGCAGGAAATTTGAAGATGAACTAAGTCCATCTCTTCGGGTTAGTGTGAAATGATAATGTAGTTCTATGCAGAGTTATTTCTTGCCAGATATGAAAGCTTTTTCATATCAATGGTTTTGATAGAATGCTCAAAAGGAACTCAATTATCACACATTAAATGTACTTGAATTGTAGGAAACCAGTTCAGTAGTTTATAGGGTTCAGAGTTTGGATTTTGGGCAAGAAAAAAAAATTCTTTTTTGAGATTTAAAGTGTGTTGAGTAGCTGTAAATTTTTACTTGTCATTTTGATCTTGACTTGCCCTATATCTGCAGACTGGCCAAATTGCTGCAAGATGAGTAAAAATAAACAGCAATACCTTACAATAGAATGTCTAATTATAAGATTTATTTGTGCTTGTGAAAAATTCAAAGATACATTATGTGCATACTAGTATTTACTTCTGTGTCCCCACCAGCATAATGCAAGAGGAACAGTATCAATGGCAAACAGTGGGCAAGACACCAACGGATCACAGTTTTTCATCTGTTATGGCAAACAACCTCATCTTGACATGAAATACACAGTTTTTGGAAAGTATGTTAAATTTTTAGTTACCGTAAAATAATAGTTACCGGTACTATATCTTATTTAAGTACAGCCCATGCCTAAGATAATAATTGTTGAAAGCATGCTTCATGATTATATACACTTAGTGTTGAGGCCTTTATGACTTTCATTTTGTGACTTATAGTTACATACAAGAACTTAAGTAAAACTGGGCATTTTACACCTTTTCGGGCGTGCAGACTTACTTTGTTTTCACTGGCAACATTTGGAGCGAGCGCATTGCATTCAAATTTTGAAATCTTTTCACGCATATGTGTTTTTGCATTGAATCCATTGTTGGGCTTATTTGTTGATCATTTAATTGTTTTATTTTGGGATTTCAGAAATTGGATCGGACTTTCGCTTTGTGTTCGGAAATCGTCTGAACACTTAGAATCCATTTTCAGGGGAAACAAAAATTGCTTTGAGAAATTGAAGGTTCAATAATTCAGGTGTAAAATTACAGACTGAGACACTATCCAAGGGAAACTAAAATCCGTTTGAGAAATCAGGAGTTTTGAGAAAGTGAGAATTTGAGAAAAGGGATTCTACTGTAATAGCAAACTGTTCTATCTAGACCAGATGAGAAATACATGTATGTGCCATGTTGACCAGCCTACCATACAAACATAATCACACAATCTTTCCTTCTCCAAAAAGGAGGGGAGATTGTGTGACCAGCCCATGGGCACATCTGTCAAGGTATTCCCTTCCGTAACATTTTTTAAAATGTTTTGGTAATTTGTTGCCATTTGCTTATCATTTTCAGGGTGATCGATGGTCTAGAAACATTGGACGATTTAGAAAAACTGCCAGTGAATGAGAAAACATATAGACCACTCACTGAAGTGAGGATAAAGAATGCGACTATTCATGCAAATCCTATAGCAGATCAAAGTGGTTAACCTTCTCCAACTTCAACAATGAGGAGTGTATATGACAATTATTACTTCTGACCAGGGAGATTGCCAATATTGTCACAGAAGACTCAAAACCACAGTCTACTGCATAGCTGATAATACATAACAAGTGTTTTCACAGCAGTGTTTGAGGAAATAATTTATTTCAAAACAAATCCCTGCTATCACATAAAATGGCCATACAATATATTTAGTGACTGGTGGTTCCTACAAATGTTCACTTCTCCTAGACTTTATTTGAAACAAAGATAGACAATAATAATCATTTTCTGGTAACTCGGAGAAGTAGCCGCTTGTGTGAGGATAAAAATGCAGCATTGTTAGTGGCCCTGGACCACAACTGCACATCTGCTCATGAGAGTCTGCCTACAGGAATGGTCTGTGTGGCAGAGGATTGACTGCAACAAAAATGTACTTATGTATGTACTATCTCAACAACACTATTTCAGCCACGAATTTGTTAGTTTCATAACACCACAACAACCTTGGCCTTATGATGACTAACAGAGGGTTAAAAGCACAGTCTTTAACTTTAAGTGTCAATTCTTGCTGTAAATTAAAGTAGATATTTGGATGATGGTGTCCAGGTACATGTAGCCATGATGCTTTAGAAAAGATTAGACAAACAGATACAGTGTGTATACTTGAAAATGGGTTACAGCATTTTCTGCAGATGGCTTCATCATTTTCTTTAGTATAATGAGGCAATAAAGGAGAATTTCTCATATTTTGTTCGTCGTAGTGTGTTGTTGACAATCTCTCAAATTATAGGCATTTCTAGAGCTCCATTTTCCTTGCCTAAAATGTTGTTGTTATGAATACCAGACATGATTCCTGTGCTTATACACTGCACCCACACGCCTTTACATTGTTGATCAGGCACCATTTTCAGGGATGAATGTATCATAATCCTGATGTGCATAAGAAGCCAATGTTGAATCTTTCTTCCCTTACTATCTCACAAATCTTGCAGAGAACTGATAAAATGGACCTTAATGTGCAATGAAGGATTGACAATGTCCTAAAAGTTCCTCACAATACCTAAGAATTTGAAACAGAAAAGCACCTATTAAACCTCCAATAATAATATTATTAAGTTATAAGAATGTATGGTCTATTAAAATAAAGTAATTGACAATTCGATGGTAAGCTCAAGGTTTCCATCACATGGTAGTAGGCATGGGAGCAAAGCCTTGCAATTGAGCCAACAATCAAGCTGAGAGCAAGCCGTCTAAATGAACAAAAAAAAACAAATGTTGCGCTGTCATTTTTTTCCGCTTCACGCTCAATGGACTGTGAAAAAATAGGGGCTGCTCATAGTCTATGAAATAGCCCAGAGACCAATCTATAAAACAAAAAGTTCATCAGCGAATGTGGTTTATTTGTAGTTTTTGTGATTCCAGCAATTTACCTCAAAGTGGTGATTCTAGGGCAGTCTATCAAAAATAAGACCACCCTTGCATAGCCAATCATATTGCGAGTTGGAACAACCATAGAGCAACTTTACAAACTTTGTACAATCATTGAGGATGCTAACAACATTGACCATTTAAAAATGAATTCAACCTTACCTGGCCACCCTGTGTTTGTGCCTAACAGCGTCGACTTGTTCTTTTAGTAGCAGAGGTTGCACATGTGTGGCTTCTTTTAGCACATTTAGCACAGCTTCCTGTGAAGTATTATTGTACAGAACAAAATTAAGAACACCTAATTTAATTTTATTAACTTGGGAATGAAAAATAATGGAACATGTTATCCATTATAAAATCAATACTTAGGATTGTCCACCAACCTAGGTTGTGTTAAATACCTGTATTGGGGCTGATGGGTCATCTAGATGTACAAGAAGACCCTTAAACATGGCTTGCAGATGTAACTTGTACAAATCACTGTCATAATCTGATGGAAAGGCCCTGATGGAAATAAATAAGTTGTTATTGCTAACTTATTAGGAAATCTTGTTTCTGTTTGCCATACATTTGTAGATACATCAAGACAATTACAGTCCGTCGGTCCAGTGGTCCGTCAGTCCGTCAGTTACTAATAGTTGGTTGCCCAGGTGGTTGGCTGGTTAGTTATGACTTTAAGCCCCAGCTACTTTGAAACAGAACCATTGGAAAGTGAAAAGTACTCACTTAAAATAAGCAAGAAATGTTTTGGTGACAACAATCCTTATTTCGTCACTGCTATCATCCATTCTCTTCAGCAACTCCGGGTAAATTTGATGAAGCATATCCGCTGAAGATTTTAAGTAGTAAAAATATTCACAAAAAATGATTTTGATGTAACTTAAAAAAAAAACTCACAATCAACTTCATTAATTTTTTCTTTTTTTTCTTTTCTTTGATATGTAATAAAATTACCAGTAAAGCTGTCTTTACATGACAGTAGTAACCTCTGAAGAGCTTTGCATGATACAAGTCTTGTGGTTTGGTTGTGATCTTCAAGACATGTTGTGAGCTGCAACAGCAAAAAAGAAACACTTTCACTCACATGGTAAGGTAGTCTCGAGGTAAATCCAAATGTTGTCATTGGCTCTGTCTTGGTCAAGATTTTGCCACACAGACCATTTCTATGAAAAATACTGGGGAACATTGGCTCTCGGTCATTTTTGTACAGACCTTGCTGCGCTTGGTCCATACTGCCATGACCTCAGGCCAATATTCCCCAGTACAGCCCTCGCGCTCACTCAGTAAGAGGTTAATATTTTAATCTTTTTTTTGCTGTATACCTGGGTAAGAAGATCTTTCATTACAAATCCCGCATCTCGAGAAGACAGCAAGTTTGACTGCAGTAATGCCCAAAGACAGGAGATTGCTGCAGAGCGCACAGCAGCAGCAGTTCTGAAATATAAAATTACTCTTTAAAAATAAATTGCATTTATGAGTTTCTTTTATGGGTGATCTTGATTATGAAGCTGAACTGTTGTTGCTGTTGCTGGAAACAAAGATGATAAAGCTGCTGCTGCTCTTCTTAAAAAATGCACCTGCTGATTCATGATGACAATGAGGATGAGGGTTCACGAGGATGAGGATGAGGGTGAGCATGACGACAACAACGACGATGAGGATGATGATGATGATGATGATGATGGTAATTACAGTTATTTATGTTGCCAATGCTGCCCCTACTGATGGTAATGCTAATGCAAAAGAAAATGTTATTTAGACAAGAATATCACCTCAGTACCTACCTTCCTGCTTGCCAAACGCAATTAGGGATGATGAGTTTCTGCACTACATGCACTGAATATGAACTGAAAGCCTTCTCATAGTCCACTGACTTGGGTGCACTCATTAGGAGGCGAGATAGTAAAGAAAACATCCTAAAAGTAAAAGGACACAAACATCAATAGCACATTGCATGCATGCATGCATCAATCAATACAAGGCTTGAAAAAAAGGTGCCTTGCAGTCATCCAAGATGAGTAGTATATTTTCCTGCCAGGTAAGTAAATTTTCAAGGAACTCATAAAAAAGCTATCAAGGCATTCATCATCAGTCAGAACTGGCCAGCCGATCCAGGCATTTTGAATGCGAAATGGGCCTTTTTCATGAGATTTGCCTACACCACAACTTACAGTGGATAATATTTAATAAATATGCATAAATTAACTGATTTGACTGGACAAATCTGACTAACAACAGAATTCTGTTCTTGAATATATACTGAACTGGTTGACCAGTTCTGACTAATGTTAAGGGCCTTATTAGACAAGGATGCCACTGCCCAGGGCAGGCAAAATTTGGGACCTGCTTGTCAAAAGGGCAAGCTGGAATTTTAAGTGTTTTTTTTTTTCTCAAACCCTGCTGAACAGGTGAGGAAATAATCTCTATTACAAAGCATCAACAACAGTCAGTTTTATAAAATTATCAAATGGCATTAAAAGTGACTACATTTCTACCTGATATGTAAGTACAACAGTTGGTTTATTCAATTCATACTTAAGTCTAAGTTCAGGATCTTTTTTCTGACTGTCTAACGTCTCTGTAAAGACGTCCATGGCATCCCCAAGGTGCTGACCAATGACTGGTCCACTTTCTGTCAACAACACATCAAACAGTCGACACTCTGGGGAGTGGTGAGTCCAAGAGGTGTAGCTCACCTGAAACAAACATTGAAGCATGGTATATCTCATAGCCATATATAATAATTATGCAAGTTTTTAACTACTTTTAATTACAATACTATGAATTCACAGGACTTGTAGCACAAATTATGCTTAATTGAAAAGGTTGATTCAATGGATGATTCCCCCCCCCCCCCCCCCCCTGGAAACCTCTAATAACAGTTATGTGGTCATCCAGTTTTAGTATACATTTAACATTAAGAACAACCAGTACACACAGACCAAAAGTTTTTCTTTGATTTTTAAAGAAAAGGTATTTAATTTCAACTTACTTTAAGTTTCTGAAGGAATTCCTGGATATGATTGTCATACAGCTTATTTATACTATCCAAGTTCTGAGCTGTGGCAAGCTTGGTTAATGCAGCATTCACCTGTAATAATCCAAACACCAACAGAAAAAAATTTCATCAGTCCTAAGAAAGCAATTAGTGAAAAATGGAAACTAATTAAAAGCAATTTTCTGTTCTTGTCACTCCTGAATAAGCACAATCAAATATTTTTACTTGTATTTCAGTTCACAGTACTTGCCTCTTGTTCAACGCTTCCCTGTTGTTGCAGTGCCATCGCATGTATCACCACATAGAACAGTGTAAAGCTGTGTACACTGCTCTCCTCACCAGCCTTGTCTATGATTGCTGTAACAGTTTCCAAGAGATGCCGCTGACATGGCAAATGCTCTGTGCAGCAGACGTCTGGCAGGGCAATTGTGTCACAGACAGCCTGTGGAGGGGGATAAAGTAATGTCATGTTGTTTTTAATTTTTGTTTAAAATTAAATATTAGATATCTCTCAATTATCTCTCATCACAGGTCTGCAATGTGTACAGAGAAAAAACATTACATGCAGAAGAAGCATTAAACGTCTGCAATAAATAGACAATAATTTAAAGCAATTTGGTCTTCACCACAAACTAGAAAGAGATGTTCATTTATTAATCTAGCCATCATAAAACATACCTTGAGATGAGGTTTAAGGAGCCGTGGATTGCAACCCCTCAATAATGCCGCTAGTATCATCAAACAGCTGCTGCAGCCAGTGGCTGAGCTGCCTGCTGACAACTTGAGATGAGGAAGAGCTAGCTTGCAGAACAGTGCAGGATCAACAAAACAACCAGCCAGCTCAGCACTTGATACAACCTTAGAAACAAAGAAAACAGGATGCAATTCTCAGCCCCAATGTTGGGTAATGGTAGTTTAACAGGAAAATTAGATGAAATTAGATGGTTATTATTTGACAAACAGGTAATAAGACAAAACAGGTGCCAACAATACAATCATGTAAATGTCAGTCATATATTGCAAATTTTTAGTGGAGAGAACAGCAGTACAAAGGTTACACATATCATGACTTCCCTTTGCAAATGGGAGATCTGATTAAATGGGTAAGGTTTTGTTAAAAGAGACCCTAAATCCTAGATCAAATTTGCAGCTCCCTGCAGTTTCAGGGGAGAAAGGGTCTAAACATCCACTTACAAGTACAGTATGTTAAGCACAATCTGCACTATAAGAGAAACTTGTGTTCTGGTTTCATCTCCAAATGATATCTAATGGTGAGGTTTGCTGGTTCATCAAGCAAGTCTCTACACATACTACCTGCTTAACAACTTGTTCATTTTCATCTTGACTGGCTTTATATAGTCCTTGTAACAATATTTCCATATGTTGTGTAGTGTTATCCTCAGCATAAAGCAGTAAAAAATAAACTAATGATGAGGCCTATTGAAGGGAAAAAGACATCACTTTTTTAAACAAACTATTTTTAAAAAAATTATATGTCTTCGATTACACGTAATACATAATGGCAGAGTCTATTGTCAGTAATGCATGCTATTGACTTACGTGTATTATTAAATATAAAATAAATCACCAAGTTTACAGCTCAACAGCAGCATTACCGAATCAATTTTATTCAGTTAATAGCTATCTTTCATCAATGCAATGCATTTGTCGCTACAAATAATATTTTTGTTCAATTTTAAGTTCTATGTTTTACTAATCAAAATATATTTATTTAATATTGTTAACTGGTCATCATCTCTTAAATCAAGTCTTCATTAAAATTAAGTTCATGTAAAATAAGTTTAAACACAGAGTAATAATATTTTTTGGTGAATAATGTCTTCACATTTGAGGAAATATTTAGCTAGCTAGTCAAGTCTCTTACCTTAATTCTCGTGTCAGTGGTCCAATCTGCCATATCACGTAAAGCTGCAGGTAAAATTTTTGAAAGATTCCTTTGAACTAAGACTCTGCATCCGAGACTGGGTCGATCCATATCTGATATCAAACACACAAGATACAATTCAAATTAAAATGTCTGGTTGACCTTGCCGAAAAAACATTCTTAATAACAGAAACATTAAAAATTAACAGTACCTGTTGGAAGCTTGTAACTAGGATGTTCCTCAAAATTCATTTTGTCCTTTAATTCATCTTCATTTTCTAATGCATACTTATCACCAACCTGTAACACAATATAATGCAAATTGTTATATAGCTGGAATTTTTTCCCAATAGGATGCTCTCTCATTGGCTACTTCAAGGTCGCATGGCATCGAACAATAAACCGTTTCCAGCCAAAAGTCTCTGAGCAGGCAACATTGAAAAATCTACAACGTCAGAGGGTAACAGCAAATGGTCAACTGCAGACCACCATTTTTCTCAGTCTTTGTCGTGCTATATAACAATTCACTTAATAATGGTCCCCCAGGAAATCAGTTAATTTAATTTGTCTCGCTTGAATCTCAATGTGTCCCTCAGCTCTGCCTCAGGAAACAAAATTAACTGTTTCAATTTCACACTCACATTCACTTTTTTTTATCAAATTTAATTTGCAATTCCCAATACTTAACAACAGACTTGTAAACATATGTACCTTGCTCATGAGTTCTTTTGCCAGCCGCTGAATATCAGGCAACTCATCTGATAGGCCAGTCATTAACAACGGCAGCAGTTTATGGAAATATGAATATCTATACATGAAAGGAAATTCACACTTACAGATAGTATTTATATTTAAGTTATTACTATTAAAAAAACAAATTATCAATAATAATTATTTATTAAAACACTCACATCCCCTGCCCCCTCTCTTCTTTTTTTTGTTAATAAAGCCTCTGCCCTAGTCCATCCCCTCTTCTCCAACATACAATGTACATGACGTTAGTGGGAGCACATTAACTGATTTACCTATCTCGAAGATTTAACAGCCAATCACCAACAATGCCTGTCACAGCAGCTCTAACTGTAGGAGCATTGTCAAATGTTCTCTGAGCAAGGTGCGAGACCACGTCATCCACATTTTTACCATCACCACAATTAATGACAATTCCTAAGGTCTAAAAAGAATACAAAAGGTAAAAAAGGTCTGCAATCTAGCCTAGTGGCCCATCAGGCCAGAGCTTATCCCAGTTTCATTAGTATGAAGTCACTAGGAGTATTTCTACTCCCCCTGGATGGGATGCTAGTGTATCACAGGGTTACCCCCAGCAGTAAATTCTCCAGTACCCATTTATAAATTCTTTCTTCTCCATTGTGTAGTCTATCAATGCAAGGGCTACTCCCAGTATTTATTTGCTGGTACCCGTCCATGTGGAGAGAGGCACCATGACCCTGGCCAGGGCTTAAAACAGAATGCTCGATCGGGAGCCCAGCACACTAACCATTACAATAGGTGACTGTGCATAGTTGCTGTCAGATGTGCCTTTAGTACATGCACATGTATGTGGATACCTGATTGTACCACTGTTTAAAATTAAAGCAGATAAAGTAGAAGGATCTACATGTCTGTTGTTGCATCTAAGCCATTTTCATCATTTATCATGTCTTGAGTGATACATAATGCTGATCCAGTGTAGCCCCACCTTACAGGCCACCCCATTAATACAGGTACCTAATGTTACTCCGCTCACTTTATTTCGGCCAGAACAAAAGATCAGCCAGTGAATTTCTTATTCAAAAGAACCTCTCTAATACAGCCACCCTGTTAATTCAGCCAGATCTTTTTGGCCCATTATTTAGTGACCAAATTAATGGGTTCCATTGTATATCCTCTTCAGTTGATGTACATGTAAGTTTGCAACTGCCAAAAACAGCAATGAATTCAATTTACCACCCTCACCTGTATACAAGACACCCTGACTTTTGAGTGTTGATGAGAAAGAGACTTCAGAAGAGGTTTCACTAACGAATTAGCTTGAAAGTAAAACTGGTCAGGAACTGCTGCAGCTAAAATGTTGGTGCATCGACAGCTCTCCTATAAACAAGCAAAGAAGAACTTACCCCTAACAGACTGAGTATATGTAAATGTTAGGTAAAGTTTGCGTCAGGACAAACTGTCCCACACTGGCACAGCTTGTGCTGTTTCTGTAGCATTAAGCAATGAGAAGTATTTCAACTCTTCCCCTTAGATGGCATGCTAGTCCATCACAGTGTCTCCCTCTCCCCCCGCCCCCCCCCCCCCCTTCCTCTCCCTCCCCCAACAGTATTAAATTCAGCAGTACACATAATATGTTGTGGTTCATCTTTGGTTTAAAATTTTCCAAACCAATTTGACTTTATGTTTCATTATCTCAAATTAACTATCATCATCTGAAACAATGGAAAATAAAAATCAAACTGGTTTGAATAACTTTAAACCAAAAGTAATAATAAAATAAATTTAAACCACACTGTAAAAAGAAATGTACCGTATCTTATATGTAGGAAAAACTCTTACACCAGACAGTCTTTGCCAATACCATAGAGAAATCTACATGCAAACAAAATATTGTCAGGAGTACCTAACAGAACTACACTCACCTTCCTCACATCATGAAATGTATCGACTAGAGTTCTCTGAAGTATTTTAATCATGTCATCTATGTATACACCAACTTTTAATTGACATATCTCAGAAACAGAGCACAGCATTTCAATTATATACAGCCTAAGTTCCTCACAAGGTTCTACAATTTCTGGCTGGCCTAGTCTTTGGACCACAGTTGGAATTATGTAGGGTAGAAATTGTGACAAGTCTGTGACTTGCTTTGCAAATCTAAAAGTAATAAAGAAATCAATGTTACAAGTTGAATATAATGTTGAACCACCATTTTAGCCAAACCGTTACTTAGAGAGTGGGAGGCGCGGTGGGCTAATGGTTAGTGCGCTGGACTCCGGATCGGGCAGTCCAGGTTGAAGCCCTTGCCGGGGCACTGCGTTGTGTTCTTGGGCAAGACACTTTACTCTCATAGTGCTTCTCTCCACCCAGGTGTATAAAGGGTACCGGCGAATTTACTGCTGGGAGTAACCCTGCGATGGACTAGCATCCCATCCAGGGGGGAGTAGAAATACTCCTAGTCGCTTCATGCTACGGAAACCAGGATAAGCTCCGGTCTGATGGGCCACTAGGCTTGTATGCAGACTTTACCCTACTTTAGAGACCTGTGAGAGAAAACACTACGCCCAAGTTGTTCAATGGATGGATAACACTACCTACCGGATAAATCGCCATCCAGTGGATAAGTGTTGACAAAGCACACCACTCTATCCGCTGGATAGTAATTTATCCGGTAGATAGCACTATCCATACTTTGAACAACCGGGGCTAGACCATTATCACATGGACATACAGCACATACGGTACAATTAGTTTTCAAATTTCTGGTAAAGACTACAGTGTATCTCCTATTATCATCAGTAACTTACTCAGACACCATCTGCACAGCAAGCTCTCTACATTTCTCTGTTGGATCCGAGAACAGCTTTAAAATAGGTTTTAAGATTTCTTCAAAAGTAACTTGTAGCACTGAAGCTGAGAATTTGGTCTTCTTGGAAAACAATTCTTTTGTAATCTTTTCCAGAGCTCTTTTTCTTGTGCCTCTGTTGTCATCTGCTAGACAATTGACATCTCTTTGAAGGCTCTACGGTACATGGCAGAAAGAACAAATAACAATCGTCATCAATTATATTGCACGCATCTCCAGAAAATATCCATACTCTCCCCATGGGAGGATTTTTGTCTTGCACCCCCTGCCTCCCTATAGAAGATTCCAATTTAGCTTCATACTTTGCTTGTAACATTTTTCCTTTTTAGACCCCCCTCCGCTTAGTAATTTCCAATGACCTACCATGGGGTAGGTATGGCCTTTTTCTAGAACTACACAATTTATATATAAAAAAGAAACAATTTATAGAAAAATAATTATCACTCCCAAGGCCAATTCAATCAACAAGGCAAGGATGTTTTGCTGAATGCCAAATACCTAACATGATTCTTAACTCTAACCCCAAAAATGTACCCTAGAGTTAATTATAACCCTTAAAGTGGCCACTACCCAAAACCCACCACCCATTGTTACATACTGTTTTTGCGATTTTACTTGAAGTTTAAAAATGGGGGGTTAGTGTAAAAGCAGTGGGATGTTTTGATTGGGTCAACCAACCTTCAGCAGCCACAATACACCGTGAATGTAAATAAGAGGGTTATATTATAGGTCTCAAGGGGGTTAAAATAAATAGTGTCATAGATGTTGGCTAATTTTAATCCACTGTCTCTATTCAAACAGGACTTTTACAATCAGTTTTCAATTACCTCCCTTCACTATTGCAAATATACCAAGAAACTCTATGCATATGTAGAATTAGTGGCCAGAAGTAACACATATCCTTCACCAACAACATGATCTGCAGTGTAGACAGTATACCTGTGATAATAAGCTTACACATAATTTTCAACTTGCAATGTTTTTTTTTAACAGCGGTTTTATATATATTTGTATCATTCTACCTAAGATACATTTAAATTTGAGCACATGGTGTTTTTTTTCTTCTTATACCAAATCTACAAGAGCACGGAACCCCGTTTGATGCACGTTGCCAAGCAGTTGTTAAGTTGTTTGCCTCTTTTAACTTTTTCTGGCTCCCGAGTGACACACAAGTGCAGTTGACTGTTTACTGTATTGAGACTGCTGCTCAGCCAATTTTCATTTTACGTGACTTCAAAGTTAAAAGCATAAATCTTTGCTCTAAACTGACCTGCAATAACGCTTCCAGAGTTTCTTTTTCTGTTGGACTCAAATCTGCCGCCATCTTGAAATTCTGGTAACTACAGCCAATCTCCAGCGGGGTGGGGTGAGGGAAAGATTATAACATTATAATACTTGACTTTAGTTGCAAGCATTGTAGTGAATTATGGGACGCGGATAAGGATTCTCAAAAATAAATTAAATCCAATCATTCTTTGTCGTGTGAGAGCAATATAAGATGAGTAATAAAAAAATATATCTCTTTCTTGGATGAGTTTGACAAGTTTCCACCGGGAGAGGGTGGAGGCCGGTTGGGCGAATGCGCGATTTCCCAAGATGCCTTGCACAGGTGGAATACGTCGAAACAAAACAAGATGGCTTCCAGGAGAATTGAAACAATCATTCCGTCGTCAAATTCTCAGATTCCCGAACCAAGAAGCGGCCATAGATGTGGATCCGACGATGGAAATATCTACGTGTTTGGCGGTTACTCCCCGCATTACGGCGATTACCTTTTTCGTGAGTTGTGGCGTTTCAATATTGCTACAAAAATGTGGCACTTGATGCAGACCACTGGTCCGTTCCCGAGTGAGGTTGCCTCGAGTTGCCTTGTCCTAGACAGGGGAAATCTGATTGTTTTCGGTGGTTCTGGAGTGCCGTTTGGCATGTGTAATAGCAAAAAGCTTCACATCTGTTCCCTGAGAAGACTACAGTGGTTTGATTTGTCGAAAAAATATTCCGAAAAGAAGGAAAGTGATGGCGACGATATATCACCGATTGCTGGTTATGGTCAGAGTATGGTCCTGTCCCGCGATAAAGAACTGTACGTCTTTGGCGGAACAACAGGACTGGAATTCAACTCGTTTTTGTATCGTTACAACCTCCTCAAGCACACCTGGGAGTATTTAAAAGGTGATAATTCCCCTGTACCGCGTTACAGACATGAATCGGTTTGTGACGGTGAAAGGTTTTACGTGATCGGCGGTGGAATGAGTAGTAGAGACCCCGAGGAGTTCTTTCAGTTAGAGAAAATTCATTCTTTCAGTTTTGCCAGCAGACGATGGAACGAAAATGTCTGCCAACCGTCCAGAACTCATGGTTTTCCAAAGCGTCGACGATGTCATGGTTGTGTGATTTTTGATTCGATTGTGTACATTTGTGGAGGCTATGATGGCTTGAATATATTTGATGATATATGGAGCCTTGATCTGTCGACTTTTCAGTGGGAAAAGCTTCCTCAGGTAAATTTTGACCTGGAGCACTGCAATGTGCTTGGTAAAGGCTGGCTTTTTATACTGGCATAGCTACTGTATGTTAATCAAGACCTTACCACAACCCTACCCACCCCCCCCCCCCCCTCCCCCCTACCTTACACCCCATCTCTGTGCATCTGCATGTTGAACAGCTTGAGGTGCAAATAATTGAAGGAAAGATTGTGTTGGATTGTAAATCACTGGTAACCGCCAATGAGGTTCCACCGATGAGAATGAAAAACTTGTGAATTCTTGGAGCTCACAGGCTTTTTCACAGGTTCTCATCCAAAAGTGTTTATGTTTATTTTATAATTATATGTCAAATTTATTTTTGGTTTAAAATTGTTTAAACCAGTTTGGCTTGTTTCAAATTATGGTAATGAATATGAGATAATGAAATATAAAAATCACCCACTTAAAAAAATATATTAAATTAAAGATAAATTTAAACCACAGCATATAATATATGCATATTTGAGGCCCTGCCAGGGGGGTGTCCCAGGTCGCTTGTCGGAATTTTAAAATGTCTCGTGTCTGCGTTTTGTCAAGGCTACACAACGCTGTCGGAAATTTAGCGACATACATTTGGCTTTGTCAGTCGTTTGTCGCTATTTCGTTTGAGCGCTGTCGCTACTTTTTGGCCCATGTCGCTTGTCAGAATTTACCCTGGCAGGGCCTCATATTTAGAGAGATGAGAGATGAAATATATTGCAGAGTTCACCACTGATATGATAGTGACATTAACACTCTTGAAAGTGTACCTATTTTAGGTGATGACTTACATGAATGAAGGTGAAAGCAAAACTAAAAAGTTGTTATTTTCTCCTCGTTCTTTCTGCAGGTGCTGCCCTATTGTGTTTATTTTCACTCAGCTACAGTGACCCCGTCAGGTTGCATGTACGTTTTTGGTGGCGTCAAGACTCTCAATTCCAGTGAAGACACCAGATCTAATGATATATTCAAGCTCCGGTTGACATGGCTACCCCTTGTGGAGAGATGTTGGGAAGTTATAACAAGTTGTATCCAAGGAAAGGGAACATTTCTTACAGATCTAAAGAAACTTGGAATTCCGCATCATTTTTTGAATAGACTGAAATAATGCACAATTTTATCAAGCTGGCTTACGCTGACTAGAAAGTGTGGCTTCAATAATATTAATAATGAACACCTTGAGTTGTTTAACTGTGCTCAGATGGTGTTAAGCTACCGGCCATTATTTAGAGGGATGGGAGGGCTGGTGCAATAGCAAGAAGTTCAATGATTTTAATGCAGTGAAAAGGAGGAAGCCACATAAATTAATGCACATGCATTAGAGAGGTTTAAGGGGGTGAGTGGGTAAGGGGTGGGGGAGGAGGTCAGTGAAAAAATTGCACCAGCCCTCTCCCCTCTAAACAATGACAAGTCCCTAAGTAAAAGAAGAATGCCACTTTCCCTTCCTAGACTCTAATTTTATCAAGTGTAATAATTATGACGAAGTGGTTAAAAGCTATTGTAGTGAGAAGCTCATTTGTAGGGTATGGTATTTATTAGTGGTATTAACAAAATTGAAAGTGAGAAGAGAGGGGTCTGTTGGCAAAAGGCTTAGGGGTAGAGAAGGTTGGGAATTTTCATGCCATATTTAGGCTTAGAGGAAATGAATTCAAGTCAAAAAGGCACTTGTTTATTTATTGAACCACATACATGTATGCATTTACTGAATTATAATAATAAGATAATGCAAATTGCATGGCAAATGTAATGGGTTTTTTAAATTTTACATTCCTTTCGCAAAAAGTAGTAAATATTTCACTGTCATGGTTATATGAGATAGCCAAAGGGCACTTAGATTCTTTCCACAATTTAAAATAGTGGAAAGTTTTGAGATCATTTTTGTAATGGCTAGGTTACCTCAAGGTAAACCTCAAAGTGATACTTGCCGGTAACTTATTGTAATAAAACTAATATGCGTGTACATGGCTGTCATGAATGATTATTTTCCTCCTTTTCCTTGCTCCAAGTCAGTCATTTTGTATAGAAGGCTATATTTTAATATTTTGTTCGTGCCTAGGGACAGTCTGTAAACAGGGTCGAATCCTTGTTTACAGTAATTGCCTCATTAGCATACGCGCTTCAGTTTCTGATCGAGCTACAAAAATATCAATTCTGAATGTTGAAAGAGCCTGCCACGTGATGTGTGATGTGACTCAGAATTTCACAAGGAATATGGGCTCATTAGCGCTTTCGTTACCCAGAAATGTTGCAGTTTTTTAAAGGTACATTCAATATAACACTCAAAGAGCTGAAAATTCCTCCGATTGTTTAGCCTGCGTAGAAGGCGTAGAAAGGGGGAGTGGGGGTTGAGAGTCCCGCTCCCCTTTCCTTCTTCTTACGCCTACTACACAGGCTACCGATTATTACGTTAAAAGCTTTTTGATCTGGAGTCAATACGTACATGGCATCATGCCTTCTCTACGCAAAGTCGCAAACAATGAAGTCAGTGATTATTCCCATATTGCGAGGTAAAAAAAGCGCGAGCGTGACGCGACGTGTGCGTCAGCTCAGCAGGCGTTCGTTTCCTCGCCATTTTGGCACGCATTTCGTGCTCGAGATCTGTTTTAACCGCGCACGTGGCACTAACCTGAAGACAGCCAAAATCCCTATTTCATATGCGTACTTACATGTCCATAAACGGTGAATTATATTTCCATTCTCACTCATTCTTAGATGTCCTCGCCCACCCTTTTATTCTCTTCCCGGCGTAAATGCCCGTACCCGATCGATCCTTGCGTGCTTGTCCTATCGGATTATTCAGATCACACTTGTGACTAGGCCTTTCTCGATTGCGCTGGTAAAAAAAGCTCAAAAGTTGCTCAGCGTAATCGGGAAAGGCCTACTTGTGACATGAATAATTTATTTGACAGTCGGCGCCACTATTTACCATGCCCTTTAAAACCGTTCGGAATAGAATAGTCCTAGCGGTACTGCTAAATCCTCATCAAAGCGCGCGGTTAGGCTGTTCCGGGACGTGTACCATAAAAAAAACGGTCGTTATGGAACGCGAGTGGATACTGCTAAATTCAACGGGGAAAACTTGGTTTAATATATAGTACAGGGTTTTGCCGGTCATGGAATGATAGTCAGGGTTTCAAACAACACGTCTGAGGATTCCTGCCTTTTCCGGAAACTTTTAACTGGGATGCGAGTTTCCACCGAAAATTCCGGTTTTCGCGACAAATGAAAAAAGACAAGAAACCGTTACAACATTACAAGACAATGACAGCTTTACCTGAGAAAGGACAAAATATTTACATTATAAAGCACTTCAGTCAGATTTAAAGGATTTAACTTGATTCAATGCACTGATATGGTCGCGTTTCTACAAAGCTACGCCTCTCTCTGTACACTGCTAAAAATATAATATTGCAGGAGTTTACTAGTTATACATCTGTGCGGGAGCTAACGCTTATTTTATCATCATCGGTTCTTGCCTCAGCTCTCTTTACTAGCTGTCAGATTACACTGCTGTATTGCAAATGTATATCAAAGTGATAGACAGTTTACTGAAGTTAAGATACCAGCCCCTTTGGCCTTGGCAAAAGCGAATTAAAAAGCAAATATCGATATTAAGTAGCTTATAGGACGGTTCTCAATTGAGTGTCGAGAGTAATCCTGAATTGTGCTGGTTTTAGTTAACTTTGTTTTTCGATTGGTTGAAAGAACACGCGCAACTTTTTAGCTCAACCAATCAGAAGTGAAACCAAACCAATCGCGACTCGCCCACACACATTTTCCCGCGCTTCGCTGTCGGCTGCACTGGATTGCCTGTGTCCTTTGTGATTGGCCAGAGTGATTCCTTTGGCTGCTTTTACGACGCTCAAATGAAAACCGCTCTAAACAGAATTTATTATAAAAATAGACTTCTGATAAGATGTAGTAATAAGCTAAGAACACTTGCACTTCACTAAGTTGAATATAACGGGGAGCGTTACAATTAAATTTTTCCTTGCAACGTTTCACAGTTCTCATTAGGTTATCAAGCCAGGTAAATCAATCTTATTGTTCATCGGATGCACTACATAGTCTCATAGAGCTCCTGCCTATCATCAAGTAATCTGGCTTCTTTGCCCAGGCGTTTGTGATTGGCTCAAGTCCATCAACCTCGAGTTCCCGGATGCAACCAATGAAGTTTGGTGACAGGTTCAGGCTTGATGGCGCTCCCAAGAAATAAGCCTTCGACGTCGGTATATCAAGACGATTATAGCCTCCTGGAGTTTGCCCAACAACTAAATACGGAAAAATGAATGAATAACAATGCTGATTAGGTGCTGGAAGAGCCTTCAAGTATTCAACAATATCTTAGTGGGAGGCGCGGTGGCCTAACGCGCTGGACTCTGGATCGAGCGATCCGGGTTCGAGTCCTAGCCGGGGTCACTGTGTTGTGTTCTTAGGCAAGACACTTTACTCTCGTAGTGTCCCTCTCCACCCAGGTGTATAAATGGGTACCAGCGAATTTAATATTGGGGTTAACCCTGCGATGGACTAGCATCCTATCTAAGGGTGAGTAGACATACTAACTCTCTTTAATCGCTCTTTCATTAGCCCGTTTTAAACACTATACCTCCATTATCTATAGATGGTTTCACTCACGTGACAAGGCGGCCATATTTTTGGATCAAACAACACAAAATGTTTGCGCAGATTTTGAATAAAAATAGAAATAAGTTCCCAACCAAGAGACGTCACGTGAAAACGATCTAATGAGAACCAATGAAGTTACGTTCCGAAAGGTAGCGGGCGTCAACCCAACAGATTTCCGCTCTGGGTAAAGATGGAGGGAGGGGGGAAAAGCATCATCATCATCATTATCATCATCGTTATCGTTATCGTTATCGTTATCGTTATCGTTATCGTCATCATCATCATCATTGTAATCCGGTGTCAAGACACCAATAGTGCGAGAAGTGTATATTATAAGTAAGGAACTTACAGCTGGCGAGACCATCGTCGATGGTGAGAGTAAGCCGTCGGTTAACGCGGGTCAAATGGACTTTGTGCCATTTGTTGTCGTTCAATTTCAGGTTCGTTGTCTGTGCCTTTAACTCTCCTAAAAATCAAGAATGTATAAAAAAAGGCGGCAATGTTGCTTGCGGAGAGCACAAGAAGAAAACCAAGTGGTAATACTGGAGAAATCTGAGGTGTGTATTAGGAATGAGAGCTTTATATTTAACAATTATTCCACGAGCGCTCGTTGGATATGAGATGGTAGATAGCTAACGAGGCGCGTAGCGCCGAGTTGGCTATAACGATCTCATATCCAACAAGCACGAGTGGAATAATTGTTTTATTAAAAACGCCCAAAAAATTGCAATATTTGAGCTCCCCAGCTGTTTTCGTTGACGCGTATCGGCTACGATATTTGCGCTCAATGGTATATGAGCTCATATACCATTGCCTATTAACCAATCAAAACTCAGGAATTGTAATATACCATTGCTAGTTTTTAATAATAGCTTATATTATTTATTCTGATGAAAATAGGATGTTTGTACAGTCGAACTTCTACTTACGGATACATCTACTATACGGACACTCAGGTTTGACCCGATCCTTCCCATAATCCCCGCGTATATTTTTATAAGAGACCACTGGTATCAATTCTTTAGTTTTCAAAAACTCATTAATAATTCATAATGAAAATACAAAAGAAATTAATGTTTAATGAGTATTTGATAAAGACACGGCTAAACTTTACGTCCAATTTTCTAGGCCAAAATAAACCCAAATCTAAATATTAGTGCAAGAATGAGTCGATCTACATCAGAAGATTTTGAAGCCGTTCAATAAATTCGCAGTTCGTGTTTATCAAGTCTAAAACACTCGGCTGCGCCTCGTGTTTTAAACTTGATAAAACACTGCTGCTCATTTATTAAACATTACATAAAATTATGATTCCACTATTCCGCCATATCATTTTACCATATAAGGGCAAAAGAGGACGCAAAATATGCCACGTTATTACACTGTAGAACAGGGCAAAAATAAGGACTAAAAGCAGGGCGACAAAATGGCCGAACCAAACTTTATTTTATTAGTGGAATAATAAATCCCTTATTCGATGGTGTAACAAATAATACGAGCAGACATTTTGCTCATTGCTCGTATTTTTCGTATTTTTTACAACACAACTCGCAAAATATCCGCGCGTATTATATGTTAAACCATCGAATAAGGTGTATGCATTCAAATTATACACGGCTAGTAAACTTTCAGTTACCTGTTCCCAGGTTAATGTGGTACATAAAAACCTTGCTATCCTTGTAGCCAACGTGAATATAATCCGCGTAGACACCTTTAGCGTACATAATCATTCCACTTGACTGAGAACTTTTGAACTCAAAGCGGATATCATCTTCTTTGCGACTGTTTCGTGCTTTGTAGTTGTCTATGGTCACATAGCCCAACCCGCTGGTGCAAATACAACGACCTGCAAAATGATTTAAAGTACACGGTTAAAACGTTTATGACATACGTTCGTTAAATTCGTGACTGACTGCGCAATACCTAGTCCAATATTGATCGTGGGAAATAAGTCATTGAGACTAGACGCGTAAAGCTAATTTAGCACATAGAAAATTTAGAGAGTTCCTTTAGTTTGCCCTTAGTTTATTTGTGGGATGACTAGTAATACTAGTAATGGTTAGTGCGTTTAACTCCAGATCGAATGATCCGGGTTCGAGCCCTAGCCGGGATCACTGTATTGTGTTGTTGGGTGAGACGTATTTCTCTCACAGAGCGGCTTCTTTCCATCTGGGTCCGGTTGTTCAAGGGATGGAAAATGTTATTCCCCGAATAATTGCTATCCAGTGGATAAGTGGACGTCAAGCGCACCATCCAGGGGGGAGTAGAATAGACGATTAAAGCTATGGGAACCCATGGGTTTGTTTGCCCTCCCTAGTGTCCACTCGATTAACAGATTATTTACTTTTTCATTTTCAGTTGAAAGAACAGGTACCAGTTATAAGACAAGTCCCGCTAACAAGACACTCAGTTCGCTGCTATTGTGAGTAATATGACGTGTCGTCATTACGTCATGCTGACACGTGCCAGTGTTCAGAATATGCCGATGCTCGTGATCAAACGATAAGAATCATAAACGCTTTAAGTGCTTGTCGAAGACTTGCCGAAAACAGGCGACATTGTTCTCCCACTTTCCTAAGACCTCCTTACTTCTTACTCTAGCTTGTAACAGTCTAGTTCCAAGTTATACGCTCATACTTGTGTGCCAGGAAGCCGGATAACCTCGAAAACCTCCCTTATGTTGTCGCGAAATTCTTTAAATTTACCTTACCTTTTTGAAGACGAGTGATGTTATACTTCAACTGGAAACCTGCAGCAGCGATTTTATCATCTGAAGTGAAATCAAGCTGCACTTTCTTTCCTTTCAGTTCCATTGGAGGCGGAAGCTGGTTTGCACTTCCGCCACACTGCGTAGAGCTGTCAATCTCGTCACTCAGCACCAACTTGTCAAACGCGCACGTTGGAGAGTCTGCAAAGCAAAACCACCTTTTTAGTTCATTTATTTAATAATGGAACCAAGAAAAACAAACTGTTTTTAAATCACTATCTCTCAGAAAACTCATGTCAGTAAAGCTTATGTGAGAAATTATAACTAAATTTGCAACCAGGACAAATTGTTTTCCATTCTAAGAGCATTTCCCTGGCGCCGTTGGTTTCCAGTCGTCGGTAAAAGGCGGGAAACAGGGAGCGTGGGGATTGATGGTTAAGTGGTCCATAACTCCACACGCACCGCGCACGTTTACAGACCAACACATGCCCAAGAGGCTGTCAGCGGAAAGTACAATTTCGGAGCATTTTGCTGGCTAATATGTGATGCTGATCTGATGCTGGGGATGATTGACTCTGAAGTTCATAGCAATTTCGATTTTTTTTTCACCGCAATTGGATATCGTAAATGGCTAAGAAATGATTATCTACTTTCATTTCTTGAAATCTGTAAAAAAGGATCACCAAAGCTGTTATTAGTTCAGGTTGTTTACAGCAATATCCTCGCGTTGTTTTGTGTTATTTTGTATTACAGTTATTCCGTGTCGTTCTTACATTGTAAAGAAAATTGCTGGAACCATATGACAGTCTTGTAGTTGTCAGGTACGTCCAAAGTTACCGTGCACCTTATATCATTGAGATAAAAGTTTGGAGACTTTGGTGAGTACAAGGCTCCACTCATTGTTTCTGGTGAGTCAGGTTTGACCTTCTTTTCTCTTGTGGGACAGATGCTAGTCCCCGGCGGTGCTGAAAAGAAAAATACACGATGCGTTATATTTAAAATAGAGAAGACTGAAGAAAATATCTTTGTTGACTTCTCCCAGTGGGGTCTTTCAGATCCAGTGTGAACAAATATTGCAAATGAATATAAAAACATCTTGGAAGGATCTCAGCTGGCAGGAGGCCGGTCAGTTGACCTTATATTTTACAAGCGTTGCCGAGAATTTGAACTCCGGACAACCAAGGGCAAAACTCACAAGTGGTCAGAGTGGATGAATTGAACCTGGGACCACCTGATTTCAAGTCTAGCGCCCTAACCACTCGAACACACTGATAGCTGTAAAAAAAAGATCAAGATTTCGATTTATCATAAAGGTAGCTCCACGAGTGGGCAAGATAAATCAAATGTATGAATGAAAAAATAGATAAATACTACGCTGTAGTATTTTAACTTCAGCGTAGTATTTACCTATTTTTCATTCATACATTTAGCACCTACGATGCACAGGGATCCAATTTTTGATCAATCAAGATAAATCAAATCCCGTGCTGTGATTGGCAAACCTGGCGGACAGAGTGGTATTTGGTATTCGGGTCTCCATTCGAGTCACGCCGTTTCGTCTCCTCGCGAACGAAAAAGGCATGAGCCTGTGGCACCCAGGACACCCAGGGTAACATAACGTGTGTCACTTACCTGGAGTGTCGACGCTGAATGTACTAAATGAAATGTTGAAGCCCTCCAGCTCAAAACTGAGGTCCGATTGAAAGGTAATAGAAATCGTATTCCCTGTAGAAGTATAGTCGGATGGAATTCCTCTCCCACAGTACCGAAAGGTTTTTGAGCCATCAACAATCATCAAAACATCGTAGTTACACACGTTTGGATCTGTATAACAAACACGAATGCATGTTTGCGTTATCAGATTAGAGTCTAAGATCGGATGGATAGCATATAAACGATGTAATCTTTAATAAGTAGTTAGAGAGAGTTTTTAAGAATACGTCACTGATCAAAGATGAGCAACATGGGCCAAAGACATTATGAGTCCCCGACGAGAGTAGGTCCTCGTACTCGTTTACGAGAAAACGATGATTTATCTCTCGAGAAGGCCAAGCTATATAGAAAAAGCCGCCATTTTGTTTATGTGTGTGCGCTAATAACGGGTGAAATTCTGCGCAGGAAGCATGTGCAATGCATTACTAATCAATGGCCTTCAGGTTAATGCTAATAAGGGGCAATATCATGACAGTTTATATTTGAAAAGATTCCTCTTCATATCAGGGACTTTAAGTTAGCAGCACGAGTATGAGACTGGGTACGAGCACGACTTTCAATGCAATTAGTTCCCAGAGCCCTCACTCCTCCCCGCTACTGACCAGTTAGATTATCGGCACGAGATCTATATATAACACAAGGCACTAGCGGGGTTTGAAAACTCGCACTTGCATGTACTCAGTCTCATACTGGTGTGCTTCAATCTAAACGTCTCTAGATAAATAAGTAAATAAGTAAACAAATAATAAGTAAATGAGCATTATTGAGCGGGTTTTGCGTATTACAGTCTTGCGACTGACAAACCTATGGCCCTCGGATTCCCGATCTCTAAAATGTTTTAAAGGTTGAGGGTAAAGTTCAATTTCCTGGTATAACTTACCATCTTCATCTTCTTCAACTTCGAAATATTCAAACTTCAGCTTGAACTTGACGTTGTCTCCTCCATTTATGACCAGGGTGCAATCAGATTCCGCCGGATAGGTGGCTGGGAAATTAGGTGACGTCACTTCCCCTTCTGTGGCTTGAATCTCACGCGAGGGGCATATGGATATCCCTAGAAATCATTATCAAACAGTTCTAGTAATAATCACAACTATAACAAAATTCTTGAATCTGATTGGTTCTTAGCACGCCCTATTTTTTACCAAATAGGAGCGCGAGCGGCTAAAGTGTCCAATAACAAAGTGTCCAATAACAAGGTGTCCAATAACAAAGTTCGCTTGCTGCACATGCGCGCGCTCTTTATTTGGTTTCTTGTTGTGACTAAATACTCCTTGATATTCCTAAAACGTTCAGCTTCAAGAATGGCTTTTTTGCCTTAGTGATGATAAGTCCTTAGTAGGCTTCGCTTTATCTAAATTTTTTCTCGAATTTTGTTATACATATGATTAATTGGTAACAGGACTTTGTGTCGTCCAATTCTGTCTGTAATCATACTCGTGATTTTAATCACTCGTATGATTACAGACCGAATTGGACTCCACTCAGTCCTATTACCATTACTTATTATTATTATTACATAATAAATACAAAAGCATCGACTTTGTTTAAACGAGGGTTGCACGCAACAGTCTTGTGACTGAAAAACCTGTGGCCCTCGGATGCCCGATCGAATTGGAATTTAATAAGTAACAATGTAAGGATGTTTGTAGTATATTTTTTCACTTATGTCCAGAAATGCCTGCAAGTATATTGTTTACGGAGTACCTCATGTCCTACTGGGCTTTTAGACATTTTCATATACTTCATATTTGATATAATTTTGTGTGTTTTGGTGGGATTTCATTAATGAGGACACTTTGTGATGCCTATTATGAGGAACATGAATCTCATTACCGTGCATTTCTGGATATATCTGTATTTTTTGTAATACACATAGGGATGCTGCTTACAAAACAATTACTGCACTCATTTTTAAGTTTAAAAGGCAAACAAAAACCGTGCTTTTCACAACCAGTTGTACAAGCTAGGAAAAGCTACACTATTACGTTTGAACAATACGCTTCTCGCATTGCAAGCACAGTAACTATTCACTTTGCTTACTGCAAATACACATCTAGCTTACAAGAAAACTTAACAAAACTGGCAATAAACTAGAGATACATTAAGAATAAGAGCAGATAAGTTAGAAATAAAAAATAAAAAAGTCGTGTCTGGACCTCAACGTCCTTACTGACGATTAACAAGTACAAATTGCCTTGAAGAACACGATAGTCACAACACTTAGAGTCAACTCCGGTTAGCTTGCATGGCTCACACGGGGGATTTTGACACCAGTCCGGCAATCGCACTTTCACAATTCGTTCCCGTGTAACCAGGTTTACAAAGTAGTGGCATGAAACAATTTCGTCTGCGCAAGTTCCGTAGTGCTGACATCGCAACGACTGGCATTCATCTATGTTTATCTCGCAAGTTTTCTGGTGAAGCCACTGGCGCAAGAGCAAGTGTAAGATGCAATACCGTAAGAGCTGGTAGCTCCATTCTGACAAGGATTTGGGTTTACCTTCCTTATACCTTCCGCCTGAGATAGGTACCCCTCCCGGTATAGTCCACTGTGGGGAGTGAGTATCCCCTTCCCCCACCCCTCAGGCTGCTTTCACTCTTTTTGTTTGGAAAGCTCTTCTAACTGGTCCCAGCATTTAAATTTGCCTAAAAGCTCTATTCATCGCCCCCCTCCCCACCCCAACCCCCCCCCCCCCCCTCTCTCTCTATCTATATCTCTCTCTCCTTTAAGCCCCCTCTCTAATAATCCAATTGACATATCAGGGCGTCAACTGCAATTTTGGCTCCCAAAATACATGTTCTTTCAACGAGGCTGTAAAATTAAAGTTTTAATGACGAAATTTTATCCAATGTGGTTAAGATATCTGCTTAGTGATACCTTAAACGCAGCGTGTGGTTCTGGTTAGAATTATTTATAAATATCATCCAATTAGCTGTTGGCAACAATATTATTTAAACAAAATGCTTATATCTTCTATATTGTTGACGCACTGTACTCCACACACATGCTAGAAAAATTTTCGAAAATAAAACAATAAGTATCAGTTCAGTTGGGTAAAAGTTGCACCTATTTTACATGTAAAAATACATGTATGCTTTCAAATTTTCTTAGTTTTTTTTTTTCAATGTTTCTTTGCTTGCTACCAACTACATATATCTCCGTTATTGCCACTGGTTTTTGCATCTGGTTATGACTGATTTATGAACTGCAGTGATCGCCGCTCTGATTACATTGCAGTCCAGGTAAAACGAATACGTAAAAGCGGTATATTGATCCAAGAATTTGGAACCGAGCGAGCTTGTTATTAATCCGGACTCACACAGTTCTGTACTTTTGTTTAAAAGCAGCACACCACTCGAAAACGGTAACAGCGTGAAAGCAGAAAAATGGCATTCGTAGCTTAGCTAAACAAGGGAAATTTCCTCGTCATGGTCCAAGATGATAACAAAAGTAAAGCTGAGCCAACTACCTGGGTGTTGGATGGAGTATTTTGATAGTAATAACAATAATTTATTTTACGCCATTCTCCCGAGCCAGAAAAGTGCTTGACGAAACAAAAATACAAGTATATGAAAATATATCAAAAAACTGACACACGGGTATAATAAAAATATCGGTGTGTGGTTGCCTTGGGATGAATAAAGCTGGCTGTTGTAAACAGTTCAGAAGTGGTCATTACAAAGAACGAGGCAAGAGACATCTAGAACTTTATTCGACCTCGATACCAATAAAGATCTTCACGTGCCAGCTTGCAGTATGACCTAAGTGTTTCCGGAAATGATATGCGCCCCTTTGCAAAGCCTTGATTTGATTTAATTTTTCGTGACTGCCATATTTTTAAAATGAATAACACATTCGTTAGGAAATGATTCAGTAAAATTTACATTTCCAGACAACTTCTGATGGAGTAAAAAGTTTCTTACCATTTCTTCAACGGTGGCACAAACTAATCGTTGTATGGTAGAGAATTGTTCTTTAGTTGAAGCTAACGTACCGTTGGGTGAGTGGAATTGCTCGGTCTGTTAGGACTGAACACGGCAGTAAATCGCCCATTTGCGTCGTTTGATCTTATAAAAGGCCTTATATTTAAAGTATAATGAACAAAACTTTATCTAAATGCAGAACTTGCAACGTTCCTAAATACCCTTTGCATGCGCGATAGTTTCTTGTGCATTCCGTCTTGAGTTGTACGATAATATATATTGATTTTTCTACTCACCTTTAGTTCCGTGTACAAGAGCAAGAAGTGAAAGCCACAGAATCATCCTCATGTCCATGGTTTATCGTCTAAAAGTAAAAGCAAATGCAGTTCAATTTTCCCTGTGTCAACAAAGGAACACCGAGGTTTACAGGACAGAGCTACACACTATTCAAGTCCTTCAAAGTGAATTGGATTATGTCCATATTGATTGATTTAATTGCACTTAACCGGGGGCGTTACCATCTCTTTAATGGGAAAATTCTAGTAACGAACCAATATTGGCTTTCAAGATCAGTGTTAAATTGCTGTTGTCGGTGATATTATGAGGCGAAAACATTGCGTCTCTTCAGAAGGTCATTATCAGCACAACGATATTGCTGTTTTTGTTGTCTTTATAAAAAGGCTATGGAAACTAGCTTTTTCTCAGAAATACCAATGTGGCAATACACCTGGCAATATATATTAAACACTCGATTTATCATAATATGGGGATTTAAGTAATTAATGTCAGAGAATATAAGTGCAAAAATGTTGCGTGATGTGTAATTGTGGGGTTTTCTTAACTCGGCAGATATTGACCCTGACTTCCTGAACAACTGTAGCTTTGTTAATTAAGTTGTCTGAGTTTTAGAGATTTGATTTCATTAGAGATCACTCATACATGAGACTACATATGTTTTAGTTTTAGTGAAAGGTGAATGCTTACTATCTGAAACCAAAGATACTCAAAATGGCTTTAGGAAAAGGCCGATTATTTTTTCTGACTAACGTTGAAGCCGGCACTATCAATGACATTCCCTTACGATAAAGTAATGTTGTAGTATGATATAGAATAATTAAATTTATGAGATGCTCCTATTGTAAGACGGACCTAACTAAATTTGGCAAAGAAAGCTTTTTCGCGTAAGATTTTGGGAACGTGGTTCTGCTACTAAGAAAAGGTTAAACACTATTAAAAACTATTTTGTCTTTGGTTTAAGCTGCTTTAGTTTTTTAAAAAACAGTCGGCACAGTTTCGCCTTGTTTTACTTTAATCATATTTCCACCAAAGATAAAAAGTCTTCGATCGAGGTGTTTATAGACACGAGACATTCCAATTGCATGTTACATAACTGATTTTCATAGCTCCTTTAGAAAGTTGTATTCTTTTGCTTTTATTGCAAAAAAATAAAATAAATATTTCAGGGTAGGAGATGTTCCTTTTATTCGTGAAAAAATCCATGATAAAACATAAACTAGTTTGACAAAGGAATTTCCACTGTTACTTCCTAATGAGTTACAGTCAAATGCCGAGTACTGTGCTAGGAATTTTAATCAAAACAATGTTGGGTGTCCTGTGCTCTAGGAATGCGACAACCTTAAAAATAGCTAAACAGCGCCCTAACCCTTTTAGTAATCTTACCAAATATGGCAGAGACGTTATACAACTAATTTGGTGTTATTTAAAATAGTTTAGGCTAACAAAAATTGCCTGCATGAGTTTCTTTTTATGTTGAGAAGATGTGATTAAAACCTGGTTCAAGATTTTAGCGGTGAAGTTCGGGAAGCCAAATACGGTTTACTGCTGTTGACACTGAATTACAGTAAAGGACAGCAGTGCTTGTTCGACTTTTAGTAATAACTATCATCACGTTTTTGAGTATATTCTAGCTGCAAATTGCAATGAGAAATTCAGAAGCCATAATTTAACAGAACGCCAATTTTTATCCTGCTTTTTTGCTCAGCAGGTTGCATATTTTGGGGATTGCTCAAGCGACGTTACGCTTAGCTAGAGTGTATTATCCCATTCAAGTAACTATTAGACTGCGAGCAGTCTCTTTCTTTTCTTAGCGTGCGACGGGATAATAAAATCGCTCGCGATCGAAGCGCAAAGCGAGCAGCATATTTTTGACATTTCTTTTCGCTGGTAGGATTTTCGCGAACAAAAACCGACAGCTCCAACTATCCAATTATTTCCTAAATTGGACAGCACATGCTCCCGATCACAGTATGATAGTAAACACGCGATATGGCTAGGTCCTGTGCAGAATGTCAAAAAATTCCTTTACTGTCATAAGTGGTCCTCGGAGTTTGTATATTTATGGTACAATCATTTCCAAAATTGGGCAATAACTATTCTCATAACATAGCTTTTCTTTTTGTCGTGATTGTAAATCCATCAACTGTTTGCCACTATTGTTTACAATCAACAACCATTTTCTCTGACAACTATCTGTACAAAAACGGCATGCATGACAGGAGAAATTAAAAAATGGTCAGCCGAAGCAAATGCGGATCTGTAATCACGAAGAAAACTGAGAATGGAGCTTTTGCAACTTGTCAGAAATCAAGGTTCACTGCAAACCGAGTCATAATGAAACGTCAAGGCCAAAGCTTATCACATCAGCCCTACCGTCCCCTCCCACGGTGAACTCGCAAAGTAAACTATGCGAATGGCTCCTCGTAGTCTGATTTACACGTGAGCATTTCCTGTTTCTCTATTCACACACAGCAGGTGCGGCGCAAGAAATGGTACCATTTAAACCATCGGCGGAAAAGGAAATTTATATTTTGTTTTAAGGGATGCCGAACTATCAAGGCCACCATGGGGTGCAATGGAAATACGTTGCATAGCTCTCGAGTACTTCATTAGTCAATCGTTAGCTTCATGCGATGTAGAAAAAGAAGAAGGAGCATTTATAATTGTAGAACAACGTGGATGATTATGGCAAATACGCAATGTTGCAAGAAAATCTATTCAGTCATCTATAGGGTCCTATAGGGGCCGCAACATCAGAAGCATGCATTTTGCAACCTTCCAATAAGAGAAATACCAACTCGTCAGTGCAATTTGTAAAGGAGTCAGTAAGAAATTGTGGTTGTCTTTTTTATTGGTTTCGACATGAAAACTTCAGAAGATTCAGCAGTGCATTTGCTGTTATTCAACATTGTAATAATTATTATATTAGAAGGAGTGACTCTGTAATTTTCCTTTAAGTGGTATTGATTCAGGGGGGATTCACGTTGCGAAGAAGCAAGATAGTCAGTCAAGCCTAAATGGCTTTCGTTTCCAACTATGTTCTCGTCTTCGATTACTCTATTCATAACATTAACCTGTACTCAGTGTTTCGATCTCTTTATCGACTCTTCCATGGCTCTCGAAATACTAATTCTTCTAAATAGTAATTGGTTGTACACGAAGACAATGAAACCTAGTTTATGATTCTTTTTGTTTGCTTGACAGTGAATTTATGTATGGAGAAATTAGACCTTGGTCTCTCTTACAACTGAAAGCCTTTTCTAGAACCTTTTAACATCATGTCAGTTTTCTATGAGCTTTGACGCGATACTTCAAGTTGTTTTTCTGATGTATAGAATAACTTTGAAATTGAACTCGGAAACCACAAATAACGGGGTTTTTGTTACTGACCTGTAAGATGCAAACAAATCAAAGTCCCGGAAGTCAAAAGAGGCAGAAGTTTCCTTTATGGGGGAAACGTCAAAACAAACGATTTTGTCTCTCTCACTTTCGGAGGAATTACCAAATGAAACACGACTACGAGCCTGTTGATAATTTTGTGCCGAATTTCGTGTTGCTTTATAGACGGCGTCACACTGAAAACCGGAAATATCACGTTAGTATAGCCCAATTAAAGAGCATAAAGAAATGACGAATTAACATGATGTCACTGATCACGTGACCGGTAATGCTTGTCTAGACTACGAACTTACAGCTCAAAACGTGTCACACTTTTATTTTGGCCGTGCGGTTTTTGCATACACATATCAAGTTGTCGAATCAGTTATATTTTATAAGTATTTTTTGTTACTGCGGCTTCACTGAGTTTAAAGGGGTTTGCCACGGATTTTAACATACTTTGAAAGCGAAAAAATGCAATTGCGTCGTAGAAAACCTAAAATAACATGCCATATTTAATAATTGCTATATTAGAGCACTGAAATAGTTTACAACCGTCTTTGGCTGCGGTTAACTTGGATGGATATGGATTACAACTTGAAAAATTTTGGCTAATCTTTTCAAGTTGTTTCGGCGTTTTTTCAAAAAATTGAAATTAATAGCCGGGGTTTTATTTCCTTCCGCAAATTTAAGTCATATTTTCTTCTTGATGTTCAAGTATGATGTTTTACATGGTTTAAGTCGCCTATTAATAATTTCAGAAAGGTTTAGAGCAAAAATCCGCAAACTTCTCTTGCATTGTAAGTACAAATAACTCAGTAACTTCTAGCCGGAAAGATATAAAAGCGTATCTTTCACATCTGAGTGTGATGCCAGTGCAGCAGTTCTAATTGTTTGCTTTGGGAGAGAGACGGTCAACTGAAGACAATTAAAACTTGTAGACTCAGTAAATACAAATCCCATGAACTTTTGAACTGCAATTCATACATAAACATGGTATGGGCTACAAATGCAAATTCTACATTGAGAGCATTGACGGAGAATGCGGTTAGTTTGATAATGGGGGCAAGGCGATAGCCTGTCGCATTATCCAGGGGGTCTCTCGATAATTGCACAGCTTCTACGCTGAATGAGAAGAGATTTCGTTTTGAAATCCAAACACGTCGATCAAGATAGACGCCAACAACGCGAAGCGAGTAATTTATGCATTTTAAATTCACCCCGAGGTCCACAGCACATTGGAGCTTCAGCTTATTGTTAACTGAGAAGAAAGAATAAAATGGTCTATTTTCATGCCATTATGTTACCCTAAACAACTGAATTGTTTTCTAATGACACCGTCTAGCAAACTGGGGAAATATTTTTCAGCTTAGACAACTCTGCACAACTTTGCTGCTAGAATTTCGTGAAATCACCGTTAACAGTAATGACTAGCAGCTCAAACTCAATCAAACAAATTATTTCGCATCCCGTAAACAAAATCGACAGCAGGCTTCACGTTAGCATTGTGTTCAATTTCTTAGTAATTACTTTTACAATGACAATGCATAACACCGGACGCCGTGCGAGTTGTAACCTCTGCAACGCAACAATGAACAAACTCGACGGTCACTACAGCACTTTTTTAACAACCAGTCTAAACGATTCACTGATGATTGAGTATCACGTATTAGAGAATCATGCCTTTAGAACTCAAAACAGAAACAATAAATGTTAACTCAATGCTTAGCGTCTCGCTGGTTGAGTGACTTCCATAGAACGCTGCGCCTAGAAAATGCTGCCCTTTAAACATTAAATGGTCCAAATCACTTTTGTAAACTAACAGTGTCGCTTAGATGTCTTTAAAACAATCGAGAATACTTGTGTACGACACAGGGCTCACAAATCGTTCAATCTTTTCGATAAACTTTGGAACCACATTCTTTAGCTTATCACTGATCTTACTTAAAATAAATAACATGCAGACGAATTAAAGATGCGGCTACTATTGCTTGTCAACATTGCTTCACCAGAAGCGCGAACAGCGAGATAATTTTATCAAAATATCACAGACTTGTAGTACCAACCTTATTTACTCCAGTGTTCAAGTTAATTCTTCAGCGTTTCCAGTGTCGCTTCAACCTACCACAACGACGTAGGACGTAGCGAGCTGATCACGCCTTGTTTTGCAGCTTTGTCAAACGCCTCGCTCTAGTGAACCTTACTTTCTCGAGCGATAAAGGCGGGTTTAAATTATCCGGAAAGAGACTTGTCACAACTGTTGCACAGGGCGAGCCAGACCACAAACTTACTGTTTTGTTATGTAAATCGCACCCTCACGCCCGTGTTTCTTTGTTCTCAATATTATTTTAGCGGTAACAGAGGGGCTGCAAACGCAATCTAGGTTTTGGTATTTAAAAGGTTGTAGTCATGGATGTCTGTACAAGCTACGTTTTGTGTAAAATAGGATTGCGCAGGCGTGATTAACGTTAAGCCGCATTTAACGTTTGATGTGCGTCTTCGCTTGTCAAGTCTCTATTCACTGAATTGTTTTGTTAGTTGGGCAAAGGCAGTGAGCTGGATCAATTAATGATAATGTAGACTTGTTATTGGAAAAAAATTGTCATTCATGAGATTAAAACAAAACAAAAAAACATATCACGCAAGAAGCCATTACTTTCAAAGAGTCAAAGGCTCATCTCTGATATTTGTTATTTTGTGCCAAACTACTGCCTTATTTGATGATAACAAAAGTGAACTCGATGTAATAACTGTACAGAAAAAGCCTTCAACCATAGTGTGATCATAAATGCATTATAAACACTTGGTGATTCATCCACTCACAGGCCGTAACTGCTCCTTGACCCAGTTCTCCTCCCACACTCCCACTCCCACTCCCCCTCAACCCGGGCCTCATATCCGGTCAGGATTTCTAGAAGCAAAATTCTTATCATAAGAAGTACAAACTTCTGCTCTCTGCGTAAATTTAAGGCTGGGGGGGGGAATAGTGCGTTTCTATCCTTCTTCTTACTTGAACCTTGCCGTTTTTACAAGCTTATATTCCGTGAACTTTCAATCAGGACATCGCAAGTTGCTCTCCAGTCTAAAATTATCTCAAGCTTACACAGAAATAATTTCGCTTCGTCAAAACAACATATTTACAGTAAAGATCAAGAAAGAGGTAATAATTTGCATGAAGTATGCATACATTTTTGAGAGTGTCTTTGGGGGACGGCATGACTTATGTAACTCGGTTCCAATGTGTACTGTTTTAGGGTAACCGTGAAAGAAACTAAATATATTATCATGAATGACGTACGTATTACAAAGAAAGCGTATCAAAAAGTTGTTCGAATGTTGTTGTTTTTTTCGAGAAAAAATTAAATAATGTCTGCTTTTGCGACAATTAGTATATTTTTGGCTTGGAAATGACAGGGTTCCGGTCAAGACGAAAGAGTTACAAAAAATTGGTGTTTTTCATCAAATTATAGCTCTGTTTGACTCTGTAGCGTCTTTCGCAAACGAGTTATTACGAAAATAATTTTGAGAAAGCTACAGCATTTGTTAAGCAGCCGTTTTGGGGTACAAATATGGCGGCCACACAATTATACAATCAATGACAAACCGCATCTACATCCGCAGAATATATATGTTTCATATATACTTCACGTAATATCTATAGTATTTTTACACTGATATATTAATTCCACTGTGGGGACAAACATTGAGAAACGGTAGTGGAAGGCAAAGTTGAAGGTTACCTGAGTTGGAGGAATAAATCTCTTTAAACACTTCGTACAGTTAAGAGTTCTTTAATAAAACCTAATACAAAAGCATGATTATAAAAACATCGTAAGCTTATTGTAAGAACAAGAGTTTGTATATCAGAGTTCGTTGTAGCCTGCGAATACAGCCGCCTCTCATCACTCCGGCCGGATGAGAGGCGGCTATATTCGCAGGCTGAGCTCGTTCACCTGACTTTCCAATCCGATCATCCCTACCTCCAGGTAGAGTACCTAGTTTTTCTTGATGGAGTCGAAGCCTGCAGGGAAGGTTTATCCGTCGTCACAAACTTTTATACATATCCCATCATTTATTTCTACGTCCAGATTTGTTTCCCTAAGGGACCCTAAGGAGGAGGAAAGCACGGAGACACTAAAAGTTTTGCCTAATAATACAGAGTCTAACACGCATCGATGGCAAAGCACGTACTCTTACTTCGCTCCCAAGACTCCAAAGATCACCAGAAGATTTCTAACATTAGATACACCCTTTAACAATCTTGAACACACTACGGGACGTGACGGGACGGGATTTTGACCAAGATGAGCATAGTTTCTTCAAAGACTTGATATACACCAACAGATAGTCAACTCAAGCAATTTTGACAACCCTTTATTGCTTGTTTTTTGAATTGAACTGGATCATAAAAAACTGCAGTTATATACCACATGTGTGTGACAATTTTTACTATAGCTACAACCAAAATATCGTTAGATCATTATAAAACCAGGTTCGTTAGCTTTGCATTTCATCAGATGCAGTGCATGGTCTCATAGAGCCCTTTACTATCGAGGAATCCGGATTGCCTGCCCAAGCGTTAACAATTGGCTCGTATCCATCAACCGTGAGGTACCGGATGCAGCCAACAAAGTTCGTGGATGGCTTATTCTTTCTTTTTGGCAGCCCCAGAAAATAAGCCTTCGATGACGGTATATCAAGTTTGTTCATTCCAGTGATGGTGGTCTGTGATATACCTGATAAAAAAAATAACGCAAATTTAGATTGGGCGCGGCTTTCAACGATATCTAAAAGAAATGATTAGAGAGTTGATATCAGTTTTTATTACACAACTGAAACAGTCGAGAGGACCAATAACTAAAATCAACCAATCACAGTGGTTTATTCCCGGTGCAATATTTTCAAAATAATGGACCGAGAAAAGCTTCCGAAAGCTTTTTTTATATGGACCTTGATGCGCCAATGGGCCGATATTCTCCCAAACATGACCATGAATTATTCATACAAATTGCCTGCTTCTATCCCTCGCGCTTTTAACTGGAAAAAGGTTTATTTTCGTAAGAAATGAAAGGTTCCTGCGAGCCAGGTCATGGGGGAATTGGATTAATCCAGATTTAATGCATAAATTAATTGAGTAACGGGAATCGAAGAAAGGAGTGAATTTGTGGTCGTCTGCTGAACCTCATGGAATGATCGGCGTTTTACCCACACCCATCACCATGAGCTAAAATAGTCAAGACTTACCCGGACCGTCCGCGTCAAAGATTTTCATCTCAACTGCAGATTTTTCATCGCGGGTTATATGGACTCTGTGCCATCCGTCAGTTCTCAACTGACCCTTACTTTGTATCTCTTTGTCTCCTTAACAAAAAAGGGCATCAGAGGCATCAGTGACGTAAAATAAAGTGTTTAAGGGCTGATTTAAATCTCACAAAATGGGATTCCCGCTGGCTTAAACTCGACACCGGCGAAAAGGAGTCTATCCTGACTATATCCTAATCTATTAAACTGTTTCTAAAATTATTGAGCGTCGATCTCGAATTGGGTAAAAAAAAGGATAAAGCCTGCGTTCAAGCCTAATGGTCCACCTGGTCGGAGCTTATCCCGGTTTCCTAAGGCAGAATGAAGTGACTAGGGATATTTACTCCCCCTGGGTGGGATGCCAATAAAACCTTCACCTGGTTACTCTCAACGCCGGTGCTCATTTATACATCTGGGTGGAGAGAGACTCTTTAAGAGTAAAGTGCCCTAGAACTGAACCCGATGACCTCAGGCAGGGCTCGAGCCCGTACCAGGCGAGTCCAGCGCACGAACCTGCATAAAGCCCCCGCACCGCCCAGAACAAAGCCAGTAAAAACGAGATTAGTATGTATAGGTAATCACATGATTTCGAGTGCAATTTGGGATAAATCAGCACGAGTAAATTTTTCAAAGGCTAACCAAATTGCACGAGCCCGTAGGGCGAGTGCAATTTGTAGTCTTTGAAAAATTTACGAGTGCTGATTTATCCCAAATTGCACGAGAAAAATCATGTGATTACTTGTTAATAAGTGCAAGTGGATGACAAACAAGACGTGTTCGGTCGCTTACCTTTCCGAATCGTTGTTAAAACATTATGGAGTTGCCAGGCTTTGTAAATCCAGATACTGCCACGGAATTTTAAACTCCCTTTCATGCATTATCAGGTGTTTTTATCCTCATTCAGTTACATGGGAATGAGCTGAAATGTGCGACTTCAATTCAGGCTTTAGCCTGCGAATACAGCCGCCTCTCATTCGCTCCCGCTACTACGTGCGAAACGCGAAGAGAGACGTCTGCGATTCACGGCCAAAAATTCCATACCGATGACGTAAACCTGTCCGGAATCCGGACAGGAGCGCTGATTGGTGAACTTGGTAATTTGCATAATGTATGTGAAATATAACGCCGGGTCATCGCCGGGTGTTATTGTGGACCAAAAATACACCGGGTGCGGCAGGATTATGAAGATACACCGGAGCAATAACTTACAACTTACATTTCTCTGATTTCTCACTTCATACCTTATTGGAAGACTAAGGCAAGAGTGCTTCATGAACGATCTCAAAGACGTTCAGGAAGGATGCGCCACTGCAGCCAGTTTCAAAACATTTAGATAAATTTTGACACCCGTGGGTTTTATTGGTGACACATTTAGTGATTTCACAGCTTCGTTTTTCAAATCTTAGCTAATGTGCAACTCGTATAGGGATTTTTTTGACCAAGTCGTCCGCTGTTTATGCGTCCTTGACTGCCTTGTTCAATCAATAATTGTTCAATGAATCTATTCTTCGAGCAGTGAGCTAGCAATGGGCAACTGAAAATGAAGACATTAATTATGCGAGACCAACTGCGTGTGTTGTTGCTATATTCCGGAAATCTAATTAGAGGTCAACGTCATCAGTATGGAATTTTTGGCCGTGAATCGCAGACGTCTCTCTTCGCGTTTCGCACGTAGTAGCGGGAGCGAATGAGAGGCGGCTGTATTCGCAGGCTATTCAGGCTTGTAATCTTCCTTCTTTACGAGCTGTCGCGAAAGAAAATCCTCGATTGGTAGCTTTCAGTAGTTTCGTGGAGCCTCTTTTGTGCTGCACAAACGTCCAGTTGCTAGTACATTGGTTTATACACTGATAATTTTCGTTAATCAAACTTTGCATTAATTGCTGTTTTTGTTCTCTCCAAACCCTCCGACAACGGCCGCCATTTTGTTTGGCGCGCTTTAGCGACTTTCCTGTCAATCAATTTAATTTCAACTTTCTGCACTCAATTTCATCTTTTTGCACTCAATTTCAACTTTCTGCACTGTTTGGGATTAATTGACGTGCTCTCAGCCAATGAGCTTGCTGAAATTTTTGCATGTGTATTATTAATTAGGTAATCAAATGGTGACGAGTGACATTAGGAAATAATTTCACTTGGGTTTCGTCAAAATTCCAATAATTTCCCGAGTCCTCAGGCGACAAAACGCAGGTGAAATTAATTCATAATTTCACGAGTATACCACTTGATTACCTTTTAATATAATGGGTGACAAATTACGCTTGCAATCGTGGGTTTCTGACTTGTCTCTTGTACCTAGTACTCCAAGCTTTGAAAAGTTTAATTTTAAGCGTACATTTTGGATAAAGTTTGCAATTTTCTGATTTTTTCGCCAAAATCCTTTTAGAATCCTTTTTTTGCTGTTTATAAGATTTTTCAAATTTGACATACTCGTTACATTATTGGCCATAGTTCGTCATGAATGAACTGAAAACGGCGCCAGTGATAAACCCTCAAAACTCCCCTCGATGCCATTTATGTAATTGGCTTCTTGTTTAAAACTCGTTGTGGCGTTTTGAACCATCGTCAAAGGTTTATTTAGCCTGCGAACGCAGACGTATTTCCGGCTGTTGCTTGTCTTTCGGCGGAGACAAGCGACAGCCGGAAATACGTCTGCGTTCGCAGGCTAAGGTTTATTAGATGGTAAAGGCAAACTGGCCGAAATGAAATTCAAGCGAAAATGTATTAGAAACATTTTTTAACCTGGACGACATCTTGGCACTGAGACATGGGAAACGTTGCCATGGCAATTTTATAATTTCACATGTGAAATTATAAATTAGCGCTAAAATTTCGCTCCAAAATTAAGGAGGAATTTGTCATCCATGATATTAGAAATGTAACTTAGCCACCAAGATATTTCGTTCAAATTTGCGGGTAAACTACATCTGAAGAATGAGAAGAATACAACAGCCCTTCAAATTCTGCAAAGAAGTTCGAACGGTCGGTGACACTTGTTCGTAAAATCGACTTACTACAACAAGAAATTATACTTCTGCCACTTGGTTATTCATGCCTTGTTTCAGGGTAACAGAAAACCCACTTGATTGAGGGATTAGATTTGCAATTAATTTTTAGAAATCATGTTACCTGAGCCCAGATTGACGTTATACCAAAGTCGTTTGTTGCTGTTGTATCCAACCGATACATGATCGACGTAATAACCTTCAACCGTCATTATCCGACCAGGAGCGCTCATGAGACTTTTAAACTCAAAGCGGATGTCGTCTACATCGCGGTTCTTTTTGGGTTTGTAGTTGTCTATGGTGATGTAGCTGTCGCCGCTGGTACACACACATGACCCTGGGAATTGATGATATTCATTTCAATCAATTTTAACTTGAAGTAGTAGATGCTAAATCAGATCCCAATTATACCATAACGTAAAGACGTTACAGTTTCGAAACACCTAACTCGTTCCCGGGGTCTCTCTATCCTGCGCCCCCCCTCCCACTTGCACGCTCAATACGGAACTTGGTGCCCCAGGACACAAGAGTCTATTTCCGGCAAACTGGGCACTTGGTCTTTCACGCAGACATTTTAAGTTATAAAGAATACAGTCACTACTTACAAAGAGATCAAGAGAGAGATCAAGTCCATGGGCAAGAGTTGGTACCAGCTAGAGAGGGATGCACAAGACAGTAGGCTATGGAGAGAGACTGTTGATGGCCTACGCTCCTGAGAAGGAGTGAAGGGCGAACTACTACTACTACAAAGTCAGTTTATCTGAGTGTGGATATAATTTGCACCTGAGAAGTTTTTACAACTGTGCAAAGCGCTACCTGAATCGCCGTTGAACCGAAGGCAAATAGCGTTATAAAATACGTTGATTTTAGTAGTTGTGTTATTATTCACTAGGTTATTCTGACATCATTTTTCAGGTTTTTCAAGGCTACACTTACCACAGTATACAAGGGGAGATAGTTTCTTCCACAGGTCGTTAAATTGATTGGCCATCACTACATCTCCATCCCTCTCTGTTGCCATCTTAAGTATCCTATCGAGCGCAGAGCTGCTAGTACCCATGGTTACGACCAGCAACTGAACGCCTAATTTACGCAAACTCACAATGGCTGTTTTCAGGTTTGCGACTTCTGCGGATGCTATAACCTGTTTGCCATCAGTTAGCAGAACAGCAACCCTACGCGTGCTGGTCGCTGACTTGGAAAAGACATTCTTGGTCGCTACAGTCAGGGCTTCCTCAATTTGTGTCCCGGCTTGGTAGCTTGGTGTTCTGGGAAGTTCATGTGGAAGTCCATCCACAGCACTTTCAAACGCTTGTTTTGACGAATATTGTCCAAATTGAGCCTTTACTGAAACTGACCTACTGAACTGAATAATGGCTGTTCGGCTCTGGCCTGATGCCACGCGTATTTTCTGAGCTGCCTGCTTGACAAAGTTCTTTTCCTCCTGAAATGACGCTGGTGAAATGCACTCCGAAGAGTCCATTATGAAGGCTACATCCACTGGACACTGCGATACCGCTGATGAAAGCATGAGTGATGTCAGGAAAGAGTCAAACTACTCCGCAAGCAGAGTATATTACGCTAATCATTTAACCTTGATAATGATGCAATGAATATATTTAAATCATTCCACGAGCGCGCGTTGGATATGAGGTGGTAAATAGCCAACGAGGCGCGTAGCGCCGAGTTGTTCTCATATCCAACAAGCGCGAGTGGAATAATTGTTTTATCACAGGTAGACCAAGCATGATATTTGCATATATTAAAATGGCGGTCTTTATATAAGAATTTGTATGGGTTTTTAAACGGGAAACTTTTGAACAATAAATAAAAGCGAAATTACTAAATAAAGTCGATGAAACATAACATGGTGTTGTTTGCTAACTTTACAGCGTGTTTGCAAGCAATTTGGAGCTATTTCACGTCTATTTACTATTAGCTACTGTTACCGTGTATAATAACACATATATAATAGCACACATATCGTGTGCTGTCGGTAATATTACTAGATTGTTGACAAGAAATTGTTATGCGGCCCTAGAGCAAAGAACCTCCTGGGATCAGCCTTTGGACGTGTCCCTTGAGATTCGTAATGAGCTTTTATTTTGGCAGAACAACATCGACTCCATTAATGGCAAGCCTATGTCGCCCAAGTCAAGTGCTGTTGGCGTTGTTTATTCTGACGGAAGTGACACTGGTTTTGGTGGCTATTTCGTTCAATGCGGTCAGGATTTTGTGTCTGGCACTTGGTCCGAAAAGGAAATGCATACCAGTTTGGCCGTTAAATTTGTTCTTCTTTCTTTACTGAACAAGTTGTCAGGATTGACTGTGAAATGGTTTACAGATAATCAGAACGCTCCCAGGAACATTTCATCTGGCAGCAGTAAAGGTCATTTGCAGACTGAAGCTTTGTCGATTTTTAACATTTGTTGTCATCGCGGTATTTCGATCGAGATGGAATGGATCGCTAGATCTCAGAATGACCAGGCCGATTTTCTCAGCCGCATTTACTATCCCGATGACTGGGGTCTTTCGTGGGATACATTTCAAAACATTGATATTGTTTGGGGTCCGCACTCTTTCGATCGCTTTGCTAATTATTTAAATGCCAAACTTCCGAGGTTCAATTCTAGATTTTGGAATCCAGGCTCGGAAGGAATTGATTCATTCGTTATGAACTGGGCTGGGGAGAGCAATTATGTATGTCCGTCTATTTGCCTTATTCCGCGAGTGTTACTTCATATGCGTAACTGCAAGGCGTCAGGGACTCTTATTGTTCCGCTGTGGCATTCCGCTCCCTTCTGGCCAATGATTAGCGCCGGCGGCGATAAATTTTCCGATTTTGTTGTTGACTGGATGGATCTTCCATCTTTAAAAGAAGCTTTCATTCCCGGTAGATGTAATAGCGTCTTTGGTATGAGAATTTAAACTTTAGGATGCTTGCTTTGAGAATCCATTTTGTCTGAAAGTTTTTCCTCTTGTATTTTATATTGTTTTGTTGTCCTTTTTTCTTTCTTTGTACTCTTGGGGCCGTGCGGCCTCCAGTGAGCACACGATAGCAAATAAAGCTGTGTTTTTATGATCTGTTTTGGTGTTATTGCTGTTGCGCACGGGTGGAATATGTGGAGAGTATTTAGACGAGAGGAAAGAAAACCTGAAATTCGCGCTTATTTTGTTGATACATCTCATTAGTATTCAACACGTGCAGTAGCTCAATACGTCTACCCATACTATCTTTCGGGATTGGCTTGTGCAGTTTTGTGCTTTTTTTTCGACAACGTTTCTCGAAATAGCTGTATACAAATTTCGTTTGAAACGTAAATTACAGCGGTAGAGTGTTAGTCATTTGAGCAATTCTGACGGTTTTATTGTCCTAAAAAAATTGTTAGGATAAAACAAGACACCGGTTTCATAAACTCCGCTACACTGCAGTCTTGCTCTACCATAGCTCGGTTGGTGGGCAAAGCGCCAGTATCGGAGAGGTCAGGGGTTCTACTCTCGTTGTAATCTTTGAAATGTTTTACAGGCTCAAATTGCTTAAAAATTTCTAAGCTTCTTATTCCTTTTACAAATTATTCAAGCTAGCTATTCGAGTAACTGATGCCTTCTTTCCAGCAATGCTTAAAAAAAGGGTAAACCGGTTTCCAAAGTTTGGGGGCGTGCCATCAATATCATATTTAATTAGGTGGGAACTGCAGAAACAAAGAAATAAGGGACAATGAAAGAGTTCAACCGCTTCGTTAAAGTTAAGGTCGTAATTGTTATCAAAATTCTTTGATATCTCAGGAATCTTTACTCACCACTCACCTTTCGTTTGGTACGCCAGAGCAAACAGTGAAAGACCCAGAATTATACAGCTTTCCATGTCTTAAAAAAATGAGAAGAAAGTCTGTCTCTCAATCAAATTTTACAGAACTGATGTGAGCCCTCGATGCGGTGAAATCGAACTAGAATATGACAACTGAGTACACAAAGCTGACTTCCAGAACATATGAGAAAAATAGTTCAAAAATGAAGAATCAAATCATACCCTTCAGCTGAAAAACTAAACTCCGCGATATCCAAAAAATGTTTCAGCAAATATTTGTCACCTATTTGGGAAGAGAGAATGATGAAGTAATTTATCCCAGTGTTGGCGAGACTTGATCGATAGATCAGGTGAATTAATCTGCGTTCTTAAGATCAAGTGAAGAGCGCGTAAATCGTTGCCTGATCACAAGTTAAATTTCAATTAATAGCGGTTTAGTCGTTTCAGTTACAACAAACTTGGCTGTCAATCATGACAATTAGTTACGTGACATCCATCAGGTACCAGTCAACTATTTCACAGGTCATTGGCAATGGTTTCGCCTTCCATTCCACGAAATAACAAGTTATTCTTAACACTTGTGTTAATTTACAGCATCTAGCCTAAAATCTCTTGTATATCTTTTGTTAAATAGTGTATGGGCATATTTTTTTATTGCGTGCCCCTTCTGGTCATGTTTGTGTGTCTGAAAAAGACTTTTAGAGATGAAGGCCAAGGGTTCGCAGTTATAATTACCACATGTAGCATGATCAATTAATGAGGTTTATTCAACGGAGCAAAAATGTGACCATATGTTGTTTTATTCTTCGAACACTAAAATTGACTCACTTCAAGATTGACTCCGAAGATTATACACCTGGTTTGAATAAGACTCCGAGTTCTTGAATTGATTTCAAGATCGATTCAAAAAGGTTTGTAGAGTTTCTTTTTTCCAATATTTGTTCATGTTCAAGAGAGGATAGAATGATATTGCCCCTGGGCTGATGGGAGTCAGGCGAAAAAGTACGTTTTCAAATTTTTGTATTTAGTGCTGAAATCAGATGACTAAGAAGCATGTCATACTAATATTGTTTTACCAGAGAATTTAGCTTTTTCAAACCTTTATATAGGGAAACGATTAACTTTACTTCGCGTTGTTAAACCAGGTTCGATGTTCTTTGGAGTAGGCCTTTGTCAATTTTCTTTTTTTAACACGGTTAATCCCAAACGTCTACCAATTGTTGAGTGGCAGATTTTTTCATTACCGGTATTGTCTGATCGTTTCTGGTCTTGAGCTGTTTCTTATCTTCTTCCGTCAGGTGCTCAGGAAGTTGAACTGCTTCAAAAAGGACATATAGAGTGCCAGACCCCGCCTCCCCACCCCGACCCTCAGTTCCAGTAAGATGATTTTTTAATAACATTTAGAGATGTAAACGCCAGTCATTGGTCTTTTCGTCACCAGTCTATGTATCAGTCTATCTAATTTTCTATGCGTATATATTATTCCCAGAATTATTTACTCTAGACTACTGTTTACAGCCTCCCAATTTGTCAACGCAAAAGAAAGCGAAAGAACAAGCGAGCGAAGCTAGCGCAGTGGGGGAGTGGGACCCCTCGCGCCTCCTGCTTTCCGCTGGTATTCAGTTCCTTCGCGATTCCTATTCCGCGTTTAACAATCAAAGAAAAATACCAAATAGAGGGCTGTAAAAAGTCAAATCTACTCAGCGATTTTGGCCTTTTGAGTAATCTGATTAGCTGCTGTCTCGGGATTTTCAACGCTGTCTCCTAAGAGGTGACATCAGTCGCGCTATAAAGGGAGAGCATTCTATTCTAGTGAATGTTCAGACAACTGTTCGACTGTTGTCCGAATAACAAAAAGCTGCTTAAGGTTGACTGTTCGCTTCTATAATTCTCTTGTCCGTTAATTATAAAACAGAAAACAGCCTCACCTTATTTTTTTTCTTCAGGGTCATCTCAGACTGTACCAGAAAAAAAATCATTACTTCGACCGCGACCTTTAATTTCGAATCCAAACTCCTACAAGCATTTGGCGATAGGCTTTCGTTAATCATAACTTGTTTATAACCTTTATATTATCCAACATCTCTTTGTTTCTTTTATACTTCGCAACTCACAAACTATCCGCGAGTAATATATGCTAACCTATCGAGTGAATAAGTGTATATATTTGCACTCTACAAGACCGGCACGGTTCTAGCGCGTGAATGATTAAGAAACGGTGGTAAGTCTGCATTTTAGCAAAGAAAACTGGCAAAGGATAGGCTCTTGGGGTTTGCCAAAATACTGCAAAACTCGTAAAAATATATACACTGTATACAGCGATACCACACTAAATTCTTTATGCGATTTGCATATGGGTCATGTTTGTTTTCACCGCGAAGCTCATTTAAGAAATGAGTTCATTCGACAAAGGAATGAGCTCGAGAATAAATTTAATATAATTTTACTACATTTACTAGTATTTACGAGAAGCCCTGAGTATTACAAGAATACGCCGGGTGAATTATTTTTTTTGAATGCTTAAATTCACGTTTAAATTGTAGTTATGAAGTTCAAACTTGAAGCACTTTTCTTTTTCGATATCTTTTAGTATAAAACATCTGACGGATGCCTGGAGAAGATTGGTGACATGTAGATTTCAGTAGGTCATTTGAAAACTCGCACTAATGAAAAACAAAATTAAAACTGTGATTTTTTTTATTTTTAAAATGACAAAATAACTCACCTCCCGACCGTTTACATCTTTGTGTTTTCGGTGGGAAATAAAAAGATATATTTGCATGGTTATATTTTAGTTAGTATTATTATTTTTTTATCATTTCTGTACTCCCCAGACTTTAAGTTTAGAAACAAAACTATTGTATGGATTTTGTTTGGATTATGAGTGTCATGGTTAGTCAAGGAGATAAAGTTCAATCAAAGAATGCAATAACCATACTGGATACCAGTGTGGGGAAGGCTAGACCAGTTTCCTTAGCCTGTCGACATTTTTTTTCTCTTGCAGGTCTACACCATGAAAGAAAATATCCTTGTGATATTTTTTCTATCCTTGCATTTCTCTCCTTCAACTGCAGTCAGTGGTAAAGCGATCCTTGAGAAGGTAACCAGTGTTTTTGCAAAACCCACAAATGTCGCCTTTGGAACTTACTCCCGCTCAGCAACCGTTGCTGCACTGTCCAGGTTACAACGAGGTGAGAACGGTGACAAGGTGAAAGAAAGTTTGAATCAGGTAATCTCCACGTTGGCAGTATTGGACGTCGGAGGTGGCATCCTAGTTCCTGGCGTGCAGATCCTCGTTGACGCCATTGCCAAGGAAACCGCATTTCGAGCGACAAGGAGAGCCTTCGCAACGTACAATGGAAAAATGGTTGGGCAACTTAACCGACAAAGCTGGTCATCGCTAAAATCGGCTGATATGAAAAAATTACTGAAGGTACAAAAGCAGAAAATATTGTCGACCTTTTCAGACGATGTGGCAAAACTATCAAGACACAGCAAGGTACTGAAACACATCAACAGGGCGAAGAATTTGTTCCGCGTGAAATCCTTAGCGCAGGTGTTAGGGCCCTTATTCGATACAGTCGCCGTTGGAATCAACACATGGGCGTTAAGTACAACAATCAGAGATTGCAACAATGATCCCAACAACTGTAACCGTGGAGCAATCGCCTCAGCTTCACTTGGAATTGCTTCTGGTCTAATTGGCGTAGGAACTTTCGTTGCGGCGCTTGTCACGACAGGCACTGTCAGTGCAGTTCTCGGACCTGTCGGCGCGGTGGTGTCAGTCTTGCTGGCAATATGCGCCACATTAATTGAATTGTTTTATCCGGATCCGGCTCGTCTCAATGCAATAAGACGTGAGCAGCGACTGAGTTTCATGAGGCAGCTGGACCAGTATTCAAGGAAACAGCTTTACGCGGTGCACCGATTCATGGCGGAAAAGAAGGTGGAAAGAAGCGACGTCTATGTTGTCAATCAAGCTCTTTTACCGAGATACTTTAACATAAATGACGAATTAATTTTTGGTGAAGATAACGCCAAAAATACAAGAAAAATTGTCTTTATTCCAGGAAAGTGTCATGACCCTTGGAACGGCGTTGATCGATTTGCTCCACCAGGTGGAAGGCATTTTGGTAACGTTTTGTACTGCCCGACACTTATTGATGGCATGAAAATATCGCTCGAAAGTAAGAATGACGAAACAGGCTATGGCTTTTACGGATTCACAAAAGATGCACAAGCTGTACGATCTTATGGAAGGAGTCGGTTCAGACCCAGTGAGCCGTACAAAGGTTCAATCGTTCTCATAAACACCGATCAAGTACAACGTTCAGAATTGAAGAAGCAGAACTTAGCTCATTTGAACCAAGAGCTTCGCTCCATTCGAATTAATACCAAAAGGAAAGGCAAAGGCGGCGCCTATGATGATCTCGTTGCTGTCGGAAACATGGAAAACCTATATCAAAATGGACGGATTCGAATCCTGACAGGGGATGGAAATGATGCCTTAAACATTGACGGATTTCCCAGCCGCCAAGAAGGCAAGTTTGAGGCAATCCTTGGCTCTGGTCATAACACATTATCATTCCTTGGCATGCCTGAAGACAGAAGCTTTGACATCAAAGGAATTGAGTACGATCCACAAAGTAAAAAGCTGCATTATTTTCTCGGGAGTAACCGCAGGAAGCACTATGTTGGCACTGTTGGAGAAATCAAGATTTTAAGCGCCTCTCCGTTTCAAGATGTTGTGCACTTGTCCGCATCTAAAAAGAGCCAAAGCGGTGACGATTTCATTGTATTTAAGTTCAAAGGAAAAGCGGATTACATTATCGACATCAAAAAGGTTGCTAAGACAGTCACTGGGAAGCCCTTAGTGTTTAAGATCATTGACAACACAGATAACGGACAGAGCGGAGAAACAAAATGCAATAATCATAACCCGCTATTGAAAATCATCAACACTGGTACATCGGGTGTTGCCAATGATATTTTATATCGCGCAAATAGCAGACAAGTTTGGATATATGGTAAAGACACAAGCCAACAGGACCAGAATGACATTTTCAACAATACGGATGACCATTCTACTGCAGCTGTTTCTCCAGTAAGCAGGTGTTCAGGCGAGCCTGGTGATGGAAGTCATCCCAAAGGAGGTATAGGTAAGAAGCTGCTTGCCAAAGTGTCTTTCCAGACGAAGTGCCCTGGAAAGGTCAAGGCTGATACTGACGAAAACGGAAACTGCATGATGGCCAGCAGGACGGTGTCGGAACTAGATCACATTTTCTACGACGGGAATCACTATTCCACTGATTTCACCCGTGATATGAAGGCTAGGGATCCAACTTCACCAAAAACTTCTATCTGCACATTGAAGTGTCCCCAAAGTCAAGTTACCCGTTCAACCAAGATAGAAATAGGATTCAGACCCAATGGTGTTCTGGTCATACGGAACGACTTATTCCTGTATCCTTGTGACATGGAAAAAGAAGGTGTCCTGCGCTTAACGAAAGTATCATGTCTGCTGTGGAAACTACAATTGCAAAGCACAAAATTCGCGGGTGGTGGCAAAATACATCAACTGTATGGCTTCAAGAAGATCGTGAATGAAAATGGGGACACAATAGTGGATCTAAGTCAGGAAAAAAGAATTGAGATCGACTTGTACAAAATGTACGCGAAGAAAACAGTGAATGCCATGGCTGAATCTGCGCGACGTGATCGAAGTAAGGAGGTTGCCAACTCACTTGAAGAATGCTACAAAAGCTCGAAGTCACTGAGTAGCGCCAGTATCTGCAGACCGTAAACAGATTTATTGTAGTAGAGAACTGGTGGATAAATGAACAAACCACTTCTTGCAAAAAATTAGCAGGAAACCTATTCTAGTGATTAACATATTCTTGGAAAAATGTTCGACACAGGAAAATAATTTGCTGTTAATTTACTCCACGCCTAGAAAACATTTCACACAAATTCACTTTTAGCTTATAGGCCAATATATAGTCTGGCCATGGCCGATACGCGTTACCTATAACTGTCTCAGTGGGACAATAGTTTCTTTAAAGAATTCGGCCCAACTAAATTTCTTATATCTCTATCGCAAAACTTTAATTCGTTGTATTTACTATTACTATTCTTCTAGAACTGTCGTCAAAAGTACGCTAAATTTCGTATTTTATGTAGTTTGCGTTTCTGCAGGCTGTAACGGTCGAAACGGCCAGAATAATAAAGTGATCAACAAACTTGAACAACTATCATTGTCTATTAGGTCCGTCCACCTTCACTTTTCCCAAACGTCATTTTCACTGGCCGCGCTGGTCCGGCGTCCCCAACTTTCTGAACTTTTGGAGCAAACGCTTTTTTTGCTTAAGATTCATTGTACAAATCAAAGTCCCTTCAGCCATACAAAAAAATCGGTTGCAGCGGATCCTTTGCCCTTTTTCCCCATTCCCACTAAACACAGGCTGGTTTTAAGGTGGAATGGCAAAATTGATTGACCCATTAATTTTACCCTTCTGCTGTAGTACTTGCAATCAATTTGGTTTTATCTGCACTTAAGACGTGACTTCTGATACAAGCATTTCTTGAACAAGAGATCCGGCAACAGATAAGCCAAATAGTTTATTCTTCGTTGCGTGGTTCTCTGCATCCATTGATTAGATAGATTAGATTCATTAGACATTGATTTGTGTAATGAACCTTTATTTTTGGAGGTTTCCTGATCGCGGCCTCAGTGACGAGCGTGTGTTACTCAGTCCCCCAGAAACTACAGCAAAGTCGTACGGCGAACTTCTGTTACATTAAATTAGGAGCTGTGTCACGGATTTTAGCTAAATTTAGGCGTGAGTAATAGCCATAGAATTCGGTGAAATTGTAAAATAACCACTCAAAATATAGCGAAGGAACATTTCAATAACACAGAAAATACAAAATAGTACGGATGACCAAAAGTGAAGAAGATTGAAACGGATTGCGATATGGGTTTTCAGTGAAATACTGTTGGGCTGAACAGTTTCCAAATTAAACTTAAACTCGTTTGCTTGGAACTTAAAATTTTAAAGCGAGGGAGACACAATTGGTTGTAATGAAGCCATGTTTTTGTCATTTAGATCCATAGAAGTAATTTTTTTAAAAAAAATTAAGTTTCATAGCGACTTTTTGGCAAAACTTTAAGTGCCCATAATCTCAGCTGATTCTTCATAACACCCAATTAGCTTTTTCGAAAAAAATTTCTGATTTGCATAAAACGCAATTTTATTATAATTTTTTAAAGACGTTCAAATTTGCCGCCATTTTGGTCCACCATTCGCACCAGTCTTCCTCGGTTTGAAGTAAGTCGTGACGTAGGTTCAGGAACTCGTGATTAGAATCGTGACTTGTCTAACTTGTAAACAAGAGGGAATTTTGCTTCAGAATCTACATTTAGTTCAAAATGCCGGAAAGGTGCGTTACCGCTCTTTGTAACAACGTTAATGATCCAGAAAACAACATCAGTCTTAATGCAAATTCCTGAATCTACGTCATTTTGGAGCACGTTATTCTTGTGATCAGCGGCAGGGGTCGACTGCAAGAAAATAGAATTTTGAAATTTTGAAAAATTCATAAAAAAATTGCGTTTTATCCAAATCGAAAAATTTTTTCGCGCAAGTTCATTGGGTGGAATGTAGAATCAGCTGCTGAGAAATAAAAGAGTTTTAATGTTTTGGGCACTTTAATAAAATAAACTTAATTCAACCCTGACACAGAAACTGTTCGTTGAAAGTTCTCATTTTATCGCCCATATATGTTTGATAATATCCGAATACCACGAATACTATGGCGCACGCAACTGTCCCTATCTTACCCTCTTATCTTACCCCAAAAAATCACTTTCTTTTCATCAGACAAGGCGTTTTCTTCATACACTAGTTAGGGCAAGAAAGGATCTCAGTGCATGACAACCTACAAGGATTGAAACTACCACAAATTCCAACATTATGCCAAGTCTTAGCAGTCATAACGTTAAATAAATAACAGATGCTCCTGAAAAACTTTTCACTAGGTACAGGATACGCTTTTAACAATCAGGGGTCCTCTGATTCTCTTTGGGTGGGATAAGAGGCTCATTTGGATTTTTATACTCTTCATCTAAGAGTGAATGTTTGAAACGAACGAAGTGAGTCATACTTTGGTTTCAATGTTCCTTGTCTTCTTTTGCTTTTAACTTTTTCTATATTCTGATTGGTCATCTCGTACCACACAGGTTAACGTCATGTATTTCGCGCACTGCTGTGACCAAAGCCACGATTTATACATTGTAGCTATAGTACAGAACCAAACCACCTATCAGGGAAATTGAATCAACACCCCCGGGTAGATTAACTTAATAAAAGTTCCTGATATTATCAGCGAGCTCAAGAAAACCACAATACTACGGCAACGGAAACGAGGACATTGCCAAACAAAAGGCTCTGCGCGTGCGCTGTACATTTTAGTATATTTTTCAGCTATCCTCTGGAACACAACAGCGTGAAATGCACGGACCATGCGTAGTTTGGTGATCGCTAGCCATAACGACTAATTTCTCATATTTGTATTTGAAACTAATCATCGTACATGCGTTTTCATATTCAGCTTAAGGCTGAATCGAATGATTTACTACATATATTTATATAAATTCTTTCTTTACTGGGCGTTGTGCTCGCAGTCGCCGTTACAGGAAGACGCTGACACTTGGAGGATTCAAAGAACAGATTTTGGTCAAACCCTTATTAAGAAAAACACACATGATTAAAGCATTCGCTTTTTATTCACCCATCTAAAATACGAATTCTATGCTGTAGGTTCTCCGTATTGTATTCTGAAAAGAATGGAGAGAAAAAGGCTGATTAATATAAAAGTATTAGACTATTTGATATCGTGCAACCCTGTCCTCTTATACGTAAAGGCTACTTTTCGTGAACTATTTTAAATGTTGTAGAAAAAATAAAGTATTTCTATGCCCTATATCTTCATCCCATCATTGTGGGAGGCGCGGTGGACTAATGGTTAGGGCGCTGTACTTCAGATAAAGCGGTCTGAATTTGGCACTAGCCGTGGTCATTGCGTTGTGTTCTTGGGCAAAACACTTTACTTTCACAGTGTCTCTCTCTTCCCAGGAGTATAAATGGGTACCGGCGAATTGAATGCGGGAGCGTAACTCTTTGATGGAAAAGCATCCCATCGAGGGGAAAGTAGAAATACTCCTAGTCGCTTCGTGTTAATGATATCGGAAGACAAGCGCCGGCCTGATGGGTCGCCGTGTATCACCATTCCAACTTTTCAATATGCCGCGTGGGCCTCCCTATCCTTAATCAGCTTCACAAATCGGACACCGGATCCTGGATCTCGAGTCCGACACGTTAACCGTTACACAACTATGCCTCCCATTTCAAATAAGGTGATAATGTAACAGTGTTCGACCAATCAGAGCGTACCACGTGGAATGCCCGTTAAATCGTTGACTTAAACGCATCAGATGGAATAACTTAATCGCATCAGATGGAATAGTGTCATTTGGGACAAATCTGCATCGTAATTTCCACTAACGCCATTATTATAAGTGGTAGGCTTGGGGGCCTAATGGTTAGTGCGCTGAACACCGAATCGGGCGGTCCGGGTGTGAGGCCTCTCCGTGGCACTGCATTGTATTCTTGGGCAAGACACTTAATTCTCATAGTGCCTCTCTCCAACCAGGTGTATACATGGATATCGATGAAGTTACTGCTGTTGGTAACCCTGTGATGGACTAATCGAGATACGCTTCTGCTTATGGGCCACTAGGCTCGTATGCAGCCTTTACTATTACATTACCATTATTGTAAAAGACGTAAAATCCGATAAACAATGGCCGACGGTCCTTGACTGAATGAATCGTCTAAGCCAAGTTTCGACGGGAATTAGAGTGCTCTAACGAACATCAACAAGGTAGTAGCACAAGACCCCTCCCCCTTCCCCTTCCTCTTGGCATAGTCTAAAAAACTACAGTCAAGGCAGGTAATAAACCAATTCAAAGTAAGTTCTTACTTAGCAGCTATCAGAAAAACTGATGTCATCGAGAGCGATGGGACTTCCACTGGCATTTGCCTCGAACAACAGCTAAAAATAAAGTAAAATGACTGATAAGGCAGTTTTCTGTTGTTTTCGAGGGACTGGTTAGAGTAGGCAGGCAGGCAGGCAGGCAGGCAGGCAGGTAGGTAGGTAGGTGGGTAGGTAGGTAGGTAGGTAGGTAGGTAGGTAGGTGGGTAGGTAGGTAGGTAGGTAGGTAGGTAGGTAGGTGGGTAGGTAGGTAGGTAGGTAGGTAGACAGGTAGGTAGGTAGGTAGGTAGGTAGGCAGGTAGGTAGGTAGGTAGGTAGGTAGGTAGGTAGGTAGGCAGGTAGGTAGGTAGGTAGGTAGGTAGGTAGGTAGGTAGGTAGGTGGGTAGGTAGGTAGGTAGGTAGGTAGGTAGGTAGGTAGACAGGTAGGTAGGTAGGTAGGTAGGTAGGTAGGTAGGCAGGTAGGTAGGTAGGTAGGTAGGTAGGTAGGTAGGTAGGCAGGTAGGTAGGTAGGTAGGTAGGTAGGTAGGCAGGTAGGTAGGTAGGTAGGTAGGTAGGTAGGTAGGCAGGTAGGTAGGTAGGTAGGTAGGTAGGTAGGTAGGTAGGTAGGTGGGTAGGTAGGTAGGTAGGTAGGTAGGTAGGTAGGTAGACAGGTAGGTAGGTAGGTAGGTAGGTAGGTAGGTAGGCAGGTAGGTAGGTAGGTAGGTAGGTAGGTAGGTAGGTAGGCAGGTAGGTAGGTAGGTAGGTAGGTAGGTAGGTAGGTAGGTAGGCAGGCAGGTAGGTAGGTAGGTGGGTAGGTAGGTAGGTAGGTAGGTAGGTAGGTGGGTAGGTAGGTAGGTAGGTAGGCAGGTAGGTAGGTAGGTAGGTAGGTAGGTAGGTAGACAGGTAGGTAGGTAGGTAGGTAGGTAGGTAGGCAGGTAGGTAGGTAGGTAGGTAGGTAGGCAGGTAGGTAGGTAGGTAGGTGGGTAGGTAGGTAGGTAGGTGGGTAGGTAGGTAGGTAGGTAGGTAGGTAGGCAGGTAGGTAGGTAGGTAGGTAGGTAGACAGGTAGGTAGGTAGGTAGGTAGGTAGGTAGGTAGGCAGGTAGGTAGGTAGGTAGGTAGGTAGGTAGGTAGGCAGGTAGGTAGGTAGGTAGGTAGGTAGGTAGGTAGGCAAGTAGGTAGGTAGGTAGGTAGGTAGGTAGGTAGGTAGGTAGGTAGGTAGGTAGGTAGGCAGGTAGGTAGGTAGGTAGGTAGGTAGGTGGGTAGGTAGGTAGGTAGGTAGGTAGGTAGGTGGGTAGGTAGGTAGGTAGGTAGGTAGGTGGGTAGGTAGGTAGGTAGGCAGGTAGGTAGGTAGGTAGGTAGGTGGGTAGGTAGGTAGGTAGGTAGGTAGGTAGGTAGGTAGGTGGGTAGGTAGGTAGGCAGGTAGGTAGGTAGGTAGGTAGGTAGGTGGGTAGGTAGGTAGGTAGGCAGGTAGGTAGGTAGGTAGGTAGGTAGGTAGGTAGGTGGGTAGGTAGGTAGGTAGGTAGGTAGGCGGTAGGTAGGTAGGTAGGTAGGTAGGTGGGTAGGTAGGTAGGTAGGTAGGTGGGTAGGTAGGTAGGTAGGTAGGTAGGTAGATAGGTAGGTAGGTGGGTAGGTAGGTAGGTAGGTAGGTAGGTAGGTAGGTAGGTGGGTAGGTGGGTAGGTAGGTAGGTAGGTAGGTAGGTAGGTAGGTAGGTAGGTAGGTAGGTAGGTAGGTAGGTGGGTGGGTAGGTAGGTAGGTAGGTAGGTAGGTAGGTAGGTAGGTAGGTGGGTAGGTAGGTAGGTAGGTAGGTAGGTAGGTAGGCAGGTAGGTAGGCAGGTAGGTAGGTAGGTAGGTAGGTAGGTAGGTAGGTAGGTAGGTAGGTAGGTAGGTAGGTAGGCGGTAGGTAGGTAGGTAGGTAGGTAGGTAGGTAGGTAGGTAGGTAGGTAGGTAGGTAGGTGGGTAGGTAGGTAGGTAGGTAGGTAGGTGGGTAGGTAGGTAGGTAGGTGGGTAGGTAGGTAGGTAGGTGGGTAGGTAGGTAGGTAGGTAGGTAGGTAGGTAGGTAGGTAGGTAGGTAGGTAGGTAGGTAGGTAGGTAGGTAGGTAGGTAGGTGGGTAGGTAGGTAGGTAGGTAGGTAGGTAGGTAACTTTGATTCCTCACAGAATTAAGATAAAACCGTATTTTACGCACCTGCCGACGTATGCTGACCTCTACAGTTACTTTCTTACACATCCAAGAGCCTTGGCCACCACTCAAACTGGCTACGCTTGTTTTTGGTGAACCCTTTTTGTTCTCGACCGAATATAACGTCAGCGAACCCCTGTTGAGGAACAAACAATAAAATAACACTTAAGAGCTGAGAATCAAATGAGCACGACGAGGCTATCATTTTCGTGTCAGTTAAGTTTGCTAAGAAACTCGAATATGTATTTGCATAATAATTATTGTAGGTGACCTGTTTCCAAATAAAAGACTGCTATTCGGTCCACCGCGGGTTTTTTAAGCAAGCAAGCGACCGAGGAGCCGGCAAGAACTTATTTTGAAAAAAGGACGCCTTTTAGTCCCTTCCTTCATGTGATCAAGTCATTGTTATCCTCTTTGTCCTCGCTACCTATATGACATCTAAAAGGACATGCATACGGTGTCACGTGCAGGGGCAGATCCAGGATTTTCCTAAGGAGGGATGCACATATTTTTTTTTTTGCATATTACCAGTTGTATTAGAAAGCCGCCCGGTCATCTCAGAAGGAGGGGGGGGGGGGGGGGGGGTGCGTGCGCACCTCCTGCAACCTCCCCCTAGATCCACCCCTGACGCGTATGTCGTATCAGAATTACTTCAGCGCCAAGAAAAAACCTGCAAAAAATAGGAATCCATCTGATTTTGGTAGGCTCTGAAGCTGTTTGTTTTCTATTTGTTTGGGAAAGCGTCTTACATTTCAACAAGGCCGTGAATGCGTCACGAAACGGAACCGCAGACATTATGTGTGCTCTCTTGAATTTACCGTCTGGGAAACATTTCAACAGAGTCGTCATAAACGTAGAATGTTGTCCTTCAGTAGCATTTTGAAATAAAAATAATTAAAGTTCAACTGAGGCCGCACACTACTGTGAAATGGTATAAAAGTCCTTTAAAATACAAGCTTTCGCCGATCTACGGCATCATCAGGGATAAGAAAAATATTCCGCATGAGGCTTATATATTTATGTAAAGTAAAAACGTGTGAAAAGCGAGAGAATGTGGGAGTAAATGCATGAGCTAAATAATAACAAATGAGCTAAATAATAACAAGATATAAATATGAATAAAAATGAATAAGAATATGAATAAAAATGAATAAAAAATGAATAAAAATGAATGATATTAGTCGTCATGGTTAAATAAAATGACCCCGAGCTAGCATTACTGCTCAAAAGTGAAATGTTCGATCGAAAGAACGAGCTTGTTTTTAAGTCGATTTGGTATCGTTAACAAAGCTAATTGGTGGACTGACCGACTGACTGACTGACTGACTGACTGACTGACTGACTGACTGACTGACTGACTGACTGACTGACTGACTGGCTGATTGATTGATTGATTGATTGATTGATTGATTGATTGATTGATTGATTGATTGATTGATTGATTGATCGATCGATCGATCGGCTAAGTTGGTGTTAATAAGTGATTTCAGTACTTACCCCTTCATGTAGTAGTTGAACCTGATACACATCCTGCCGTGATCGCTGTTGTGATTGGCAAGAACCAACTCAAAAGGGATCAAAAGTTGCGCCTTACCACTACTACCCTCAGTCACAAGGAAACTTCCTGATGGGAAAAATATTTTGACGTCATTATGCAAGGAAATGGGATTTTCTGAAACAACAGTTCAACAGTTCAAGAAAAGGTAACTCATTACCCTATAAAGTCATTGTTTTTTTAAAGTTATCAATATATTAATGCTCTTCCATCACGCTCGTCCAGGTCTAGAAGACTTGAAACTACTCACCACTCCCTCCTGCTCCACTGCTCGGTCCTCCGCTGCTGCTGCTCTTCACTGCAAAGTCCATAGTGTCATCAAATGGCACATTGTGCCAGTCACACATGTCATTGTCAAATTTACAGGATTTCACCTTGTTACTTGCCCCGCTAACTACAGATAAAAAAAATACGATGGAGTTATTAATAAAGGTCTGGACACATCGTGCAACCTTGCGGGCGGCAACTTGATGGTAGAATGATGCAAATGTCAACCTTCAGCTTGCTAGAAATAGCTTGTATCGTGCTTGCACCTTTGTTGTTTTTGTCAGTTGCTTTTATTTATTTATTTTTTTCATTTTATTTATTTATTCTATTCCAAAATTACAAAGATAAATATAAAGTAAACAAGTAAGAAGAGAAATGGAAAAGAGCAAAAATATAGCTAGCTAATTGGATGCCATTGTTTTAATGAAAATAATAATTTAAACCTTATGCTCACAAGAAGAGTTGATTTCTTTACGTACCACTGCAACTTCCACTGCCGCCTCCTCCTCCTCCACCTCCTCCTCCTCCTCCTCCTCCTCCACCACCACCGCCACCACCGCCTCCGCCTCCACAAAACTCGCAGGTCTTCGCACAGTTGTTTTTCATATAGTTATGCCATTTGTTTAACGGGTCGCAAAATCCACTGGCTTTCCAGCCACGACAATGCTGGCTTTTGTCCTGACAAACTGTTTGAAATAAAGACACAATAGCCGTGCATTACACAGACTGCGACTGTTTTTACCATGAGCTGAGATATTTGGAACAATAGGCGTTCAAGGTGTAACTACTCGGTAAACTCTTTAGTCAATCAAGTTCCAGCGACGGAACAGTTTAGTTAATTAAAAGGTCCAGTTTATTTAAACCATTCGCATTGCAAGAGAGAAAGTGTATCAGAAAACGCTGTATTAAACAATTATTTATTTAAAAGTGCTGCTTTTGAAAAAGGAAAAGAAAGAACATTGTTTTGGATTTATTCAACACCTGACTATAATCGCAGTGACAGGTTGCGGTACAAATTTAGAAAGTTCCTTTGGATCAGGAATAAAAACAACAGTCTGAAACAATATAACGCTTTCCTAATTTTCTTAAGAAACTACAGTAACCCTATTTTTTAAGTGGAATCCTACCGTGTTACATGTATTTAAATATAACTCGTTAAAGACAGGCCTTATTTACACCCGAAGCCTCCCGATTCTGTTTTAAACATTTAGTATTCATTCATTAGGAAATTAATTACCTGGAGGCTCAGTGGGTCCACCTGTAAGGCAATAAAAGGGAGAAATACTTTAGACAGTTTTATAGTTGAATGGTAGTCTACTGTTTACTCGCATTGCTACTAGGAGCTGTACACACTAACACAAAACGGGCTTTTAACATCTTCGGTGGTCTATTACAACGATTTCCAAAATCAAATGAACCGAAAATCTTTAAACGTTGGTCAAAGATTGGATTGGCTAGACTGCTGCCAATCACAATGCGACGATATTCGGCTGAGAAGTTTTTGGAGCTGGGTTTAAAGCAACCACCCCCTGTATATTTTTGGGTAGGGATGTGCCGCTGGGACTTTGAAACCCTTCCCCTATACCAGACCAAGTTCAGCTGATTTTGCAAACCTATACTAGACTTGACACCGGAATCCCTACCCTATCCCAGACTTGCTATTTTTTAGAACTGTAGAACTATTAGTGTTTTAAATGGAAAACCATCTGTCAACAACGTTGCCGCGATGATTTTATTTACGTTTAAGAAAGCTTCTTTCTCGTTCTGAGTTTCTAATTCTTTAATTGATCTTTCCACTGATCAGTTTCCCGGCAAATGATACTCTATTCTAGACAAAAACTCGCTGATTTCTATACCCTATCCCAGACGAAACTGCTTGAGAACCATAGCCTTCCCAGCGGCACGTACCTATATAGCTCGGGAAACCCCCCCTCCCCGGAGGGTGAGTGACGATAACAATGTCGACATGGAAGATTGCACTAAAAGCTCAGTAGACGATTTTCAATTCGCGTAATTTCGACAACGCTAGTTTAAAATATTGACCTCAGATTCGCTCACATTCGTGTGATGTCAAATGGCTGCGCAGTTTAACAAATTTGGCTATATTCTGAGTTTAGATGTTAAATAAACTAAACGATAAGAAGTAAAAATAAGGGAAATTGATCGTTAACAATAAGTCGTATATTTATTGGTGGAAATCGCATTGCCAAAATAACTTGATAACATAACTTTAAACAACATCTAAACTCTGTATATCATTTTAAGCTTTATTTTTTAAAAAAAAATTCTACTGAAATTTTTAGAGGGAATAAACTTCACATCGATTTCACGTTGTTTAACACATTTATCACAGGCGTCCCAAACACACGATTCGAGAGAATCGATCAATGTTGCATGTTATGATTTATGTAAGCGTATCGAGTGGGACGTGAATACCTGAAGTACACAGTACGCGGTGTGTGTTACAATTTAGGCCGTTGAGAATTTAAGCGCTCTATAAGACATTGTATGGAGCTTAAATAACGTGGAATGAAAACGCTCAACGAAATAAAATTTTAACTTCTTTTGAAGGCTACGAAAATAACCTCAAAACCTCTAAAACGACAAAATAGCACAAAAGGACAACAGAAGCGAAGTGAGTACATTTTCTTTGTTTTATTGAAATGAAGATAAGATACTATTTCTTTGAGCGTTTTTATTCCACATCATTTTAAACTCCATCAAGAGAGTATGAAGTTATACTCTCTTGACTCCACACAATGTCTTACAGAGCGCTCAAATTCTCACTTCAAATTCACAACGGCCTAAATTGCAACACAACACCGCGTACTGTACCTCAGGTAGTCACGTCTCACTCGATACGTTTACATAAATCATTACATGTAACATTCGATAGATTTCTCGAATCGTGAGTTTGGGTCGCCTGTGCATTTATTAATCAACTTTAAATACTTACTGCAGTAGCCGCATTTTTTGGGGCAGTTTCTCTTCATATAATCTCTATAGTCTTGGCAATACTTGTCTGGCCATTGCACACAGTAATCGTTCAAGTCCTTACACCCACCTAATAGAACCAACACGTGTACAGTGGAAAGTGGTATTACAAGAAGCTACATAGATCAGTTACAAATAAACACTGAAATAGCAAGCAAGAACAATGCAATCCACTCACAAACGTTTAGCAAGCTATCTTAACAAGAACAAGAGTTAGTCATAGTGTCAATACTAGGAATAGATTTTCCTCAATCGAACTGCTAAAAATGAAGCTAGAGTTTCGCCGTCGGAGTCTTCGTTTTTAGCAGCCTCCGTTTGAACAGTTTACCGTCGGACATGAGAAATCTGAACTCTAGGCTTTTATTTAGGCAAAAGATCAACGAACATTTATATTTGTAATTTTTATTCTTAAGCTTTTATATGTTTTACCATTGTAGTTTTTACATTTTTAAACTTTTAAAATTTTTGGTATTTTTACCATGGGTTAATCCTATTAAAATTTTCGTTTATTATTATTATTATTATTATTATTATTATTATTAGTTTTCCTTGAAAGGAACTTTAAGGAGAATGGGGCGGCGGAATTTCTTCTCATTTTTGAACTGATTATTTTGCATCACTAAGACAAGGGCCAATCCCACTGCCATTACTGCCATTACTGCCATTCCCCACGTCACTTGATGAAGTCCTAAACAATGACCATTTACGCCCTAGGAATAAAGTAAATTGCTGACTCTAACCACCTATCCTCTCCCCCCCCCCCCCCCCCCACTGCCCCCCCCCCCCCCCCCCATCCCGCACACATCCACACATGCGCGCGCGTCACCCTTCCTAACTCTGGCAAACTAGCTGAGATTCCAATTTCCTTTAATTAAAAGAACAGCAAAATGCTTGCAAAATACTTTAAAAGTCTCTCTCAGAGTATAACAATGAGATGGAAATACGTGAGGTGATATAAAACTGAAAATAAAATTGGTCTCCTGAAGTGCTCAAATACTGCAGATATGCAACCATCAACGACACTACACATTGTGAAGTAGCCTTCCTTCCTATGTTGGTCGTATCCTTGGTAACAGGAAAAACTCCGTTTCGAGTTTCAATCGATCGAAGTTGAAAACAAGTCTTCAAAGGTAATTGAATGACTTTTCAAAAACGGCTCGTTTGACAAAAGAAAATGATTTGGAGATTACAGGTTTGTAAAGAAAATCAATTTAGATTTAGCGAAACAGATCAACTGTTTCATCCAAAACGGCGCGCGGCTGCACCGTTGTGTACTCAGCTGCGAGGATTTTAAACCCACCTAAAAGCGGGCAATGTTTCAGCACTGAATATTTTTCTTTGAAGGAGGCGGGAATATTATTCTCTGAACGCTGAAGATTCAAGTGCATGATTTTCATGCGCTCTTTAATTACGTTAAAACCAAAAGTAATTAGGTGCTCTTGCGTAAGATACTTATTCAGATAACAACATGAGAAAATAGCAAGGGTAAAATCATGTGCCTCTTTTTGGGGTTAAAAATATAAAAATACAGTGAATATGATGACAGGGTAATTTCTCTTACTTTGCCTTTTTTCTCGGTCCTTTATTTCGTCTTCTTCCGGTGCTGTTTGCCAAAACAAAAATAAGAAAAAATTATCAAGAGGGGATGGTTAGAAGGCATATTCTAAATATCGTTTAGTTTTTTTCCATGCAATGCAAAGCATAAAACTTTAAAAGCGAATGTAGTTATAGTATATTACCAAATATAGAAAGATGTTTTGTGTGTATGCCGTATAGACTTTCTTCCATTAACTCACAACATACGAGGTTCTCTATAAGTGGTCAGTCGCTACAACTGCTTACAAAAGGGATCAAAACAAGGGCTGTTCTTAAATCAAATTACAAAACAAAAATCACGCTCAAACAAAAAGTATCCACATTTTGCCTATCTCAACGAATCATTTTCATTCACGAGCAAACACATTATGAAATCACCCAATGTATAGAATACGATCAATTCTTCTGAAAACTAATCTCGTCGATATTTCTTTAATGAAAGAATGTTCAGTTTACAAAATATTATACCGTCTTTAGTCATGTTGCCCGGTGTGGTATACGATTACACAAGAGCAGCGTTTCCAAGTTCTAAGTTCTATTTGATTTTATTTAAAAATCTGTAGTTTTACTGAAGAATTCTAACAAGGTTTTATTTTGTAAAATTAATAGAAAAAAATCTACGTTTTACCTTCGGGTTCATCGAGTTCAAATTCTTCCAGTGGTTCTTCTTCTGGGAACGACAAAGAGGATTGCGCTAAAAGCGCCCAAGCACAGAAAACAGCAAGGCAGCGAATTCCCATGCCGCTAGCCAAACTGAAAACAAAATGAGTGTTCAAAGTTAGCCGCAGGGCGAATTAATTCTCCAACAAGAAAAAACGCCTGGTGCAAGCATATTTACACCACCTGTGTGACGTCACCAAGAAAACCATTCACCGCATTTTTCAGCACAAAAAGGAAGGGGTTTTAATGGGTGTTTCTGTTTGCTGAATAAAAAGAGGTTTTCTCAGCGTGAGATTTGTTTGCAGTGTCTTCAACAGGCTTCTGAAAGCATCTTTATGGGAGAATGACATTGGGTGATAGCATACTTGTTCACCTGAGAAACAACACAATAGATTGTGGAGAACCAATTTGCGCCAAGCGATTTTCGTGTGCCGAAGGTGTTTGTTTTACAGCAGATTTTCTTTTCTGGCCATTTAGAAATCTTGCTCTTGTTAATTGAGAAAAATGTCAACAGACTTTCGCCTGCAATTTTAACCATTATTTCATTTAAATCTGCATTTAAATGAATTAAATTAGAAGAAACGAAAAACTTTTACTCTTCCTGTTCGCTTTGATATAAAACCTTTAACGGTATGTTATTGTTGAAATTGAACTTCAAATTATATATTTTTTATTAAATTTATTATTATTATTATTTTCAAAAAAATCCAATGGCACGAATATGACCATAAGTATTTGTAAAACAATTCTGCTCTGTTATTGGAAGACACATTTAGTCTAAATTTCCTTGATATATCGTGCAGTAACCTTAACAGAATCGTATTGTTTGGTACAGACTGGAATAAATTTTACTAACATTTCAGTAAGACACCTGAATCAGTATGGCTCGACTGTTTACGTTACGTTAATCTGAGGATACGCCTTGTTGCTTGGCAACCAATACGTTGTGTATGTACTCTGATATAATTATTCGGTGAATTTAAAAATGATTGTAACAGATTTTAACAACTCGAAGTTTAATTTCAAATTCTCTTTTCATAAAACAATTTCTACTTGAAGCATTCTGAGCATTCAATCAATAAATCGCCGATATTAAAAGCCCACTTCCCAAATGGTCGTTTTTTCGCTCAATGAAGAAGAAAATTTAATGTACATCGACTTCTTGATGTCGATGAAGAGAAGGAAAACGTACAGCTGTACAATTAACGCCTCTTTTTAATTCATCAAACACAATTCAAACCAAGTTAGGTTAGCGTTAAGGAAGACATCGCCAAGTCATTTTCAGCGATATACAAAATCACCTTTTAATAATCGAATGAAAAGCTTTATTGGTTTCCTTTCGTAGAAAACCACCAAAGGAGTAAAAATATAATCATAGGCAGCAGGGATAGGTAGGAATTTGACAATAGGCAGCATTTTCTAAGATGCGCCATCAATCCGTGACGTACCTATCTCTAGCTGATTTACTCAAATGAGTCAACATTGAACTCAGCACCGCATTTAATGGAGTGCTGAAAGTGACATGCGTGAATTGCACAAACTGACAGCACACTGCGCATGTCAGTTGAACATGCCAGCAACTGTTAATGATCTAACACTTGTGTGAAGTGTAAAAAGCTGGCACAGTCTGAGCTGCCCATCGTCAGTATGACCGCTAGAGAAATGGTCGGTTTGCGAAAAGTCATTTTTTCAACTTGCGTTGATTAAAAGTAGCGCTTCTTCTCAACTTGCGCCATATAGACTAACCTCTCTAAATTAACAGAAAACCAGGCAGAGTGAAAAGAAAGCTTTCCTTCCATTCCCAAGAATCCACTTATCCGGGACTAATCCACTCAGTGTTCCTTCCAGCGTTCGGTCCCGTCGAGCGGAATTACTCCAAGTTGTTCATTTTAATCTTGATACTAATGGTTTTGTCGGTTGTCTCTAAGTAAACGCAATACATGATTTACTGAAGCAAAGCTCCTTGGTTCAGTTTATCCAGAGTGGAAGGTTGTTTATGTCAGCGCGACCCGCGAGGCTGAAACTGATAGATCTCGTCACGAGCCCGCGAGGCGCGTGTCAAATTATAATTGCTGGGAAGAGTGTCTCCAAATAATCCCACAAGCGCTCGCGCGGATGACCTAAGCCCAGGCAAGCAATTTTTTCAAAATTCACCTTCACCTATCCCTTGGCGCCAAGTTGGCGCATAGGGCCTCATCAAAATAAGCTACCAAAATTAATGTTCTCGCATTTAGTTTTCTGTTTTTATCGATTTGTTCTGGCTGTGTTCGATTAAATCTGTCGTTTCGACCATTCCCCCGTTGCGCCCGCGCTACTCGCAGCTCGTGTCTTCACCACGTGTCCGTACCTACCTATCGCGCTCGCTCATTTCGCGTTTGTCCCCACAGATGTTAGAGCAAAAGACACTTCAGAGAGGCTGCTCGCCGCTTATGACTTACGCGTGTTCGAGCTATGAAACTGACACCGTGTTTTGGGTCATGAATGTTTGGCGCTGAGGAAATGTTATGTTGTTGGCCACTGGAACAATCATTTACAGTACTCCCGAAATAACATCAAACATTATGTTTTGCGGCGGGTATTCATAGCTTCGTATGAGCCTGGTCCAGAAAGTCGGTAAAATTTCTTACCAGGATCAAAATCAGAAGTTTATGACATGCCTCGAGTGTGACTACTTGGAACTGAATCGATTGATTGATGAGTGTCCGGGTCACAGATGGGCTGATCGACACGTCGGGAAACAAACTGACACACATGTAATTTCGCATACTACAGACCTCGGAAGAGGGGACGAAGCGTAATTGTAGCCTAACTACAATCAAGTAAGTCCCAAGTAACGATTTCAGCAACATAATGAGTTATTTCAGTCACTGTAAACTTTCATAACTGAGTCCCATTTGGTACAAGGTCACGAAACATTTGAATTAAAATGCAATCAAAGATGCCGCTATACACCACATAAAATGAACGGAACACGTAATGTCTTCGAGATTCTTCGCGTCGGATATCTAAATAAACAGCTATAATCTCACGATGCCTAAAAGGTCAGAACTCAAATTCATCAGCCTTATCGTAAGTATATTTCTTGCCAGTCTGAAAGTGAAGGAGATAAAGTTTACATTTGATCGTTCTTAAATGGCTTACGTCGACTTACTAGTCGAGTCAATCTTTACGTGAGAGAATTGATTTTACTTGTTGAGGATAAAACTAAAAGCACTCAATGAATGAAGTTAGTCAATATAGTTACCTCAAAACCCGCCTTCAGTTCCTTCTACCAGTTAATTGTAGCGCTAGTATGAAGCGTTGATAATGGAGATGGTCAAACTGGTTTTCTTCGAATATCTGTGATACTACGTTGGGGATAATTCTTGTTGACGTCTCAGTGAGGACACTGAAAATGACACCGGTAAGTTAGGTCATCCCGTCACGTATTCTATCTCCCGTGGGGGGACTCCCATATGAAAAGGACGGGATGCTCGTCGTCGGGGGGTAAATTACGGATTTTGGTCTTGCGTAGAGCGTTCAGGAATAAAAATGTCGCTTTTATACACAGGAATTTTATGCACTTTCCGCAGTAACTTTACAGCCCACGGTTTTAAAGAATTTGTAACGGATGGCATCGACAAATAATCTTTAAAATGATGATTATCGGCTTTTTATTAGGTAGACAAGGACGAAAAATTCAACGATTAATTAGAGTGAGTTCTGGGAGAGGAGGCCTGGGAAGGCTAGAATAGGAGGATCTCAATGGCGTTAAGCGTCAGCCGTCAAACGGCCAAAACTATAACCGTCGACCGTCAAAAAATGGTAATCGTCAAAAGAGCAGTTATTTTTTAGCCCTCAAAACGGTTTTTAGCTGCTCACCTCGGACTGTTAGTTCTCAGAGAAACGGTAAACCAGTTTCCGGTGCTCCCAAAAATACTTACCTTAGAAAGTATTTCCGGTGTCAAAATATCAATATTTTATTAATGGCTCACTGCATTGATAAAAATAATTATTAGACGTTTTGGAGTACGTTGTCAAATTTCACTTGATTTTATTGCTGAAAGGCCAAAACAACCTCCAGAACACAAACCTTGATATTAACTTGAAATTATGGAAGAAATATCCTTTTGATAACCGTCAACCCGTTATGTCAAAAGCCCTAAAATGTAACCTTCAACCCCCTGTTTTAAAACTGTGAAAATGTTATTATTATGTTGAAGAAAGAAGTGCAGAATTTCGAACTTTTTTTCGTCAATTTTGTACCTGAAAGCATAACAATTAGTACTTTCATTGATTACTGGTTTGGTCCGACTATTTATGCCGGCTTAAAAACTGCAGTTTTACGAGTATCACAATGGCCTAATGAGCAAGTGTTTATTTTGCACTGAGTTGCTATTCAAAATGATTGCATTATAAAAACTGAATTGAAATTGGACTTTTTTGTTGTAAGAAACAATGTATTAAATATTCGGAAATGAGCAGAACATGATCTAGTTGGTCGTTCATACGGTTCGATCTGGGTGGAGCTCTGAGGAAAAATGTTGCGCTGTTGATCACTTACTGGAATGAGCGCTTGCTTTCGAAATAACATCAAACGATGTTTACCGGCGTGGATATCATCGTATGGAGCGTAGTGATTTCCGCAACATTACAACAAGCGTTGCCGACTGAGTATGGAAGCAGTGCCGGTGGAAGTGATTCCGCGACATCAACGCAAGAGTCGGGGCCGACTGAACCTGGAAGCACGGATAGAGAAAGTGATTCGGCGACATCAACGCAAGAGTCGGGGCCGACTGAACCTGGAAGCGGTGATGGCGGCAGTGGTTCGGGGCGTCCCATTTTGTGCTCAATAAAAGGGAACTGTTCATGCCTGTTCAAACGCTTCGATGTCACCGTGAGATGTACATCTGTGGGCAACAAACTGGATGAGATTGCAAGCGAACTTCCAAGCACGACAACACATTTGTAAGTAACAAAGACCTGAGAAAGAGGGCTTCTAATTTAGCTTTCGCGTGGTTGTTAGCAAGACCGTCTTCCCTAAGAATAACGGTTTGGCAACTGAGAGTGGGCTCATTCTGTGATGACCTGTGATCTTGATTGAAAAATTGAAGTTGAAAAAATGCTGTCGGGTATCGTTTTATCGTTATCGTTTCCTTAACAAATCGGCAAGTTTAGGAAAATGTTGACTGTTCATGAAGTGTCAAATGATAAATACACATTTCTATGTCGGCAGGGTGAAGGTAAATTAGAAAATAACTTCATCAGATTTCAAAAACATTGTTGTATTTTAAAAATTTATATCGGCGTTAGAGAGTAAGATAGGTTGAGGGACATAGTGAACATAAATAAATAACGCAAAACAGAGCTCAGACATGCGCTACGTGCGTACGAAAATTCTGTTCAGGTCCTCTCTCCCACTTCAATTCAATGCTTAGTGTATTTTCGTGTCTTTTTGTTCGACAGAATTCTGAGAAACAACGGGATATCCATGCTGCCACCGATCGGTCTTGACTTCTTCAAACATCTGCGAGTGTTGTAAGTAAAACTAAAATTAATTAGTTTGATATCACATTTCACTCGAAACCTGTTTATGCGGACTTCATTGGACCACACACGGTGAGGGTCCTAATATAGGATGCCCGAATCGTGCAGGTTTATAGGATAAAGTTTGTCGTATTTTACAGTCTCGATCGGAGATCATGACTCGACTTCATCCCGGTAAATATTCAATTGGATTTTTTCCCAACAGCGCGCGTTCTCATTGGACGAAGTCACATGACTATAAAACTGTTTCCCGCCATAAGTCTCTGAGCGGGCTACATGGCACAATCTATGACGTCAGAGGGTAACAGTGGACTGTTACCCTCGAATTTTGACTGACATTCACCTCCCTTCTAAGTCTTTGTTGTGCTACATAACAAATCACTTAATGGCTGACCCTTCGGGAAACAGTTAATTTTGCTTCCCTCGAATCTCGGGAAACAACTTCGCCTTCAGCGAATAATTGTGAAATCTATATCTATTATAACTTTTAATTATAATACTTTTAATTACCTTGAGTTATATACACTTGCTGCCCTACATGCCAGTGGGCATAATGAGAAGCGAATGAATGAGTGAGTGATAATTAGACTGTTTTATTTATTTCGAATCGAAGTTTCTTATAAAGAGCATTATCTTGGAAAGATACCCTGTATGTTATCCAGATTGTACATTTTGAACATTCGGCATTCCATTATTTTTACCAAACCAAGATCACTCCTCTCTTGCTCCAGTACATGTTAAAATAAAATACTAAGTCACTCGAAGACCCAGGACAGAAATCAAACTTTTGACATAGACGAGACAAGAGTATCCGAGTGCCGAAGGCGTGAGACGCTAGGGGGGTCCAGGGCATGCCCCCCTCCCCACACCCACTTGAAAATTTTGAAATATAGAAGCTCTGAAACGCTATTTCAAAATTAAGCATTTTTGATGAAGTAATTCTTAAAAAAAAAAACAATTTTTTTTTAATTTAATTTTTGGTTTTACTCAAGACGAGGCAAGTGCCGCGTCTTGTTACAGCCCTGAGACCACTATGAACTCTTTTTAAAAGCTATCACTTTCTTTTACTATTCAGAGATCTCCGCGACAATAATATCACCACAAGCAGCATGCAGATGCAATTATTTCTTGGAGGGTTGTCACGAGTGTAAGTTTGATGAAACTGAAAGAAATTAAAAATTTATTAAAACAAACGATAGTATAACTGTGCTACGATATGGTGATTTCATCGGCATACTGCCGTTATTCCGCCGTTATCAATTTTCACTGTTTTTTGTTGTTCCGTGAAAGTTAGTTTGGGAGACCTACGGATGCATTATATGGCATGAAAGTAATAAGTCTCTGTCCGACAAACTAGAAAAACTACAAAACCAAGCCATGAGAGTAATTCTCAAGACCAATAGAACTACCTGTACACAACATATGAGAAACAACCTGGGACTACTAACACTATATAACAGGCGAAGATTTCTTCGATTTATTTATATTTTTAAAATTGTAAATAAGCAAAATTGTCCAAAGCAATTAGAAGGTTATTTTACCAGTAGAAGCGAACTCCACGGCAAAGCATTACGGAACAGTGGCATTATCGACCTACCCCGAGCCAAAACCCTATCGGGAAGAAGAACATTCAAACATGCTGGGGCAAGTGACTGGAACTCGCTACCTACAGAACTAAGAAAACAAACTAAACTATCTTCTTTTAAACTACAACTCTTTAAACATCTGAAAGAAACTGACATTAAGAATCATAAATGCTCAGTCTAATTTTTTATACCACTGCATGTTGATACATCTTAAAAGTAGATTTTAGGTAAATTATGTATTGAAATTTTAATAAAGATTTTATTACTGGACATCTTGTTAAGACCAGCATCTTTATAAATGCTGATAGATTTTACTCCAGGATAAATAAAGCTTTTATTATTATTATTATTATTATTATTATTATTATTATTATTATTATTATTATTATTATTATTATTACCTCGCTGTACAAGGTGAATACTGATTCAGAAACGCTTTCTCTTGTTCTCTCAAATTTTTCATCCGTGTTACCATAAATCCCAGCTGTGAAAACGCGAAAATATTTATTTTACAAAGTCAGTTAAATTTCGATCTGTTGTACCTCGTCGGCGGATAAGTTAAACATTTCAAATCAGATTAATTATAACTCACGCTAACGCCGTATTTTTATAAATTGCATAAATTATAATGTAAAATGTATGCACGTATGTGGTATTTTGGTGTTACGCCGTTCTCTATCAGATGGGACTGTGCTTTAATTTCATTTGCGAATCGAATTTGCTGTATGAGTATTGTTTACGTTTTACCATCCAAGTAAGTGTTTTGTGAATGGGACATTTCCGTTTCAACAGTTTGCTTGACAACAACCCATTGGAGTGTGACTGTTCAATAATGATCCATTCCCAGTGGAAAGCTCAAATAACCGGGACATGCGCACATCCGCATCACTTGAGAGGAGTTGAAATTGGCACAATTCAGCCTGAGGATTTCCAATGCGGTATGTTAGAAAATCAGTATTTTTCTCCGATCACTTTTTCCAAACCTTTCCAATTTAATCTGTCAAAATAGACGATTAGCAGGAGATGATGACGTGAGATGGGAAACTCATGTGATTGCATATAGTCCATCTCGAGATATTTTTGATTAAGATATTCATAACCGGTGCACCACCGTGACGAGGCTAATCTTGCATGTTTGTGCACTTCTCGCAGGCGGATCGCGGATTAGCTTCCAAGTTATGGCCTGTCAAAGTCAAAAACCCAAGTGAAATAACAGATCAGGAAAATATATTTAGCCGTGAGCCTGAACTGTCCCTTTAACTGAAATCCCGACAAAAAGAAGTTCCCTCTCATCCGAGGCTTGGTTCGAGGGGAAGGAAGTAAGCTGTCACTTTTTTGGGAGATTGAAATTTGGCAACAAAATACTTATGGAGGACCGGAGGGTGGGGGCCTTGCAATAGTTTTAACCAAACTAACATGTTATTGCATTCCCAGCCAATAGCTGCGAAATGCTTTTCGCCCGTGGACGCCGTTCTGATGGCCTTTACAATCTACGCGCACCTGACATCATTCAGCAGAGACACTTTCTGGGGTGGTGTGACATGAGTGGTCCTAATGGGGGATGGCTTGTGTTTCAACAGCGTATCAATGGCTCTGTCAACTTTACAAGAGACTGGAATTCATACACTCAAGGTTTTGGCAGACATGGCTTCGAGTTTTGGCTTGGAAATGATTATATTTATGGCAAAACTTTCAGGGGAGAGCACGTGCTGAGAATTGAAATCTCTGATGATAGGAGCAATCAAACATTTTTTTCTGAATATGAAAATTTTCGAGTGTCGAGTCCATTCAATAACTACAAACTTCATGTAGGAGAATACCGAGGCAATTTAATTGACATTCTTTTTAATGCTAATAACTCTGCGTTCTCCACTTGGGATCGCGATAATGACAAAGTCAATGGATCATGCGCACGGAAGAATAAAGGAGCGTGGTGGTACGGTAGCACATGTGATATTCAAGACCTGAACAGCATGCTGGGAAACGTTACCGCGCGAGGCTTGGTTAAAATTAGGATGAAAACTAAGGAACTTTTGCGAGGTAATACTCTTTACGTTTAAACTAATGTGTACATTGTAAATATCCATATTTAATAGCTCTATTCATATAACCAAAACTGTGCACATGTACATTTACACTGCAATACGTACAGTATTCTTGTTTAACACAAAGCACTATTCACCATAGATTGCTACTAAAGAGCCTAGCCTCGATTCGCAAATGCTCGCTCTTGACTGCCGCGTATTTCTAATGAAACCGCATTCAGGATTCATTGAAAGTTTAAAGGATTGTCCTCGTCTCGTCCTCCACTTCGCTAGTGTTCTTTTGTGTACACATTTCACTTTTCTGTGTTCTATGTTTCGTGTCATATTCTCTTCCATATTGCCGAAAGCTGGTACATCAGTTTTATATGAAAAACGAGAAATGTATAGTCCGTTTCAGTGTTCTTGGTAGCGCTGTGGGACTTTGGTCGAAGCTAAACGGAAAAGCTCGCGACTGATCGTAAAATTGTCGGCATGACAGCTTAGCTGCATCGGTTGACGATGAAAGTTTGTGGAAAAAAAAAGGTAGTGATTTGTAATTCAAAATATACACTGCTGGAGTACTGTGAATCCCACGTGAAATAACTTTAATTTTCCACCCTAGATCGCTGCAATTCAAGCGCAGTTCTTAGTAGAGTTCAATGTGGATGGCCAGGAATCACAAAAGAACAGTGTCTGGCACGTGACTGTTGCTATGACAACAACACAGCTGATAACGTAACCAAGTGCTTTGTCAAACTTCACTTTGGTAAGTAAATAGGCCTAAATAGTCAACAAGCGCCGTGAGTTAACAAGTTTTCTAATCTAGTTGTACACTGTTGCTACTCTACGTCATAACCCTGAATTTTTAACAATTCTTCTTAATGCTAAAAGAGGTCACAGATAATTTCCTAAAAATCAAGAAAGGAGAAAGTGTTTAATTAGTTTCCTCTTGAAAAAACATTATCCTTTTCTTAGAGGTGCGAACCAGCATAACAAAAGGGTGTCTCAGCGTGTTATGAAAATTCATGAAGTTAAAACTAAGGAAATCATAACCGTGACGGTGACTTAGCATAGATTTTTACGATTTTGTTTCTCTATTTTCTTAGTAGTTTTAGTTTCGATTGAGAAGATATATCAACCACTCGAGAGAGTGTCTCATCACATTTCCAAACACCTCGAGATTCCTCAAAAATACTCCGCCGTGCTTGGTATTTTCAGCCCTCTTCTCGGTGTTGGAAATGTGATGAAACACACTCTCTCGCTCTTTCGTGTTTAATATGTTACGTTACCAATTTTAACATCTCTGAATTGACGTCTTTGTTTTCTTTCAAGTGTTTGTTGAGCGTACTGGATGCTTCTCCATTAGAAAAGAACTAATAAACTCACTGGAAAACCGAGAGCCTCTATTAGAAAGGCTCCACCCTGTCCAGGCATGCAGTTCAGTAGCGTGGTCACGTGGACGCAAAGTGTTTGCTGTGTACAATGGAAGCGAGTGCCTTGCTGGCACTAATCTTTCAGCAATGCTTCCCCGGCTCAATGCATCTAAAGGATGTCTGGGAGGAAGGGGAGGACAAAACGTGACTGATGTTTATCGTTTCACAAGTAAGGAAGCCTTTCGTCTTCCAACTATCTTACAAATGATTCATGCATCCATTCATTTATTACTATAGCCATTTGTTCATTCATCCATTTGTTTTTCATTCATCTGTTCAATCCTTTCTTAGTTCATTCCGGCATTCACTCAATCACCAATTAATTCATTTCGTCGTTGCCTTATTCTTTCATTCATTCATTCATTCATTCATTCATTCATTCATTCATTCATTCATTCATTCATTCATTCATTCATTCATTCATTCATTCATTCATTCATTCATTCATTCATTCATTCATTCATTCACCTTTTTTTCGCCTTTTAATTTTTTTTTTCAGTTTTCGTTACCAAACTAACCGGACTCAGAGCCAGTTACGTGACCTTTGACACTGTTCGTGTGGACTGGAATCCAGTTTCAGAGCTCTTTATTCTTGGCTACAAAGTTCTCGTGCAAAATACTTCATTCAATCAGTTTGTTGCCTGGAACGTAAGCTCCGCCTACGTCAAGGGTCTCCATAGCAACACTTCTTACGTCATCAAGGTTTTTCCAGTTCATGGTTTAACTGTTGAAGAGACCGCTACCAGAAGTTCGCAAAGTATCATTGTTGATACCAAGCCAGTTCAAGGTAAAAAAATGTTATTAAACGTAACTCGTAGTGAATAACTAAAAGTCATCAAGGTATATTATTGTGAAGATTACTCTTCACAACAACAACATTTTGTTAAGACGATAGTTAACAATTATTCACCGAAGTGGAGGAGAAAATATACGACACAAGCTGAATAACTAGCGGACCTAAAGATTACTTTTGATAGCTGGTAGCCAAAGCGACACGGGAAGCCATTTTTGTTTCTCTTCGGCTGCTCGGGGGGTGAATACTACTTTGTTAATCACGTCCGAGTTAACCAATCAGAGCCTGCAGCCCCCCTTGCCTCCCCCGCCTCGTGCGCCTATGCGTATTAAGTTATGGCGACATTAAGTCATGTCAAAAATAATCTCTTTTGTTTCACAGATAATCCGTGCCGCAGCACTCCATGTCTCAACAACGGAACCTGCCAACCGTCTACTGACAGTGTGTTCTGTGATTGTCCTGAAAAGTTTGTTGGTGACTTCTGTGAGACTTTTGTATCTGGTCAGTAACACAAAGAACATTTAATTAGAAAAGAGTTACGAGTTAACAGAAGACAGGAGAGTAATCATTGCCTCTCCTTTTTCTAGCTCCTACAGCACCACCTGGTCAAGTCTCCGCCACCGCAACAGGCCCTACAAGTCTGTTTGTCACTTGGGGAAGTGTTCCAGAACAATATCGTCATGGTCAAATCCTTATGCATATGGTTAACATCAGTTCTGCCAATATCCAGAATGATTCCTTTGTAGTTCCTGTATCCGGTTCCAACCAAATTTATGTGGATTACCTTGAGATCTACACGCTTTACGTCATCCGTGTTTCGGCGGTGAACAACGTCGGAGAAGGACCCAAAAGTGAGGCCTTCACAGCTCGAACTATGGCAAGCGGTAAGCTAATAAATAAATAATAATCAATCAATCAATCAGCTATGTTTCACAAAGGGTCCCCCGATTAAATTGGAATTTATAAGTGTTGGTTTTTGTGGAGGGAGGAAAACCAGAGAACCCGGAGAAAACCCTTGGAGCAAGGACAAGAGCCAACAACAAACTCAACCCACATATGACGCCGGGTCCGGGAATCGAACCTGGCCACATTGTTGGGAAGCGAGTGCTCTCGCCACTGCTCAGTTTTTTCTTGCTCACATAGGAAAGTGGGAAAGGTCGTTAATGTTTTTTTTTTACTTTTTTCTTTCTGTTTTCTGTGTATTTCTTCAGCTCCATCTCGTGCCCCTGACTTGGTAATCGCCTACAACTCCAGTTCCACAAGTCTGGTTTTGAGATGGAGTCGTGTGCCAAAGCAGTATTTTCATGGAAAGACTATTGGATACAAAATTATTTATCACCCAGTTGGTTTGGAGAGGAAAGCAATCTCTTTTAGTGTTAACTACACGACAAACAGCACAACCCTTAAGGACCTGACAGTCTATACCGTGTATGTCATCAACATATCAGCAGTGAGTTCTGGTGGTGTGGGGCCTGGAAACATGACAATGGCTCAAACAGATGCAGGAGGTACGGAAGTCTTAAAAAAGCGTTATACTAAAGATTTAGTCACAATGACCAAACAAAAGTTCCTTTTCCCAATATACAGCACTGTTTCGGTTGATTAGCATAAAGGTGCAACTGTCTTGAAACCGTGCGAGAATGACCTACAAACAGGATAGTTGAAGCATAGCTCCTTGAATTTATATACTCATTTATTTTAGTATTTATTTATTTATTTATTTATTTATTTATTTATTTATTTATTTATTTATTTACTTATTTACTTACTTTTTTATTTATTCTGCACGCTATCGCCTGTTGTGTCTGCAACAAAAATTGTGTTCTTTGTGCCTTATTATGAATGTCAGTTGACCAAGCTTTATTCCGTCAGAATGGCTAGATATTGGTCAAGTTTTTCAGTTTGGGTGATTAAGGCCTCGACTGCGTCTCGAGTTCCACAATCACACAATAGGAGAACTTCGCCAATATCCAGGCATTTGACCCCATCATCATCATCATCATCATCATCATCATCATCATCATCATCATCAGTCATTGTAGCGCCTGGCGACGCTAGCTATCCTTTCGAAAACGGTCCATGCCATTTTTATGGTCGATGGCATCATTGGTAGCCAAGCTTTTCACTAAAGTGTCACTAAAATGGCATCGACCGTTTACGGAGGGAAACGTGCCCTGGCGACGTATAAGGGACCAGGCCTTCACAAGATTCCGCCAGTTGGACCGGCCCTGCGCCGCCTTTCGTGCCTCACCTCATAATAATTTGAACTAACGCTGGATGATCCACTTCCGGCGGTCCTTCTCCAGATAATTCCCGGTCTTCCTTGTTCCTTTTCCCACCTGGTGTCTAGAGCATAGTTTCTTTGGTGATATTACCCCTGTCCTTTCGCAATATTTGCCTACCCAGCGTCATTTCCTTCTAGCCATTTCAGCCACAATGTCATGCTGTTCACAAATACTTCAAACTTCAGCGTTTCAGATCTTATGTGGCCATCTTATGGGCAATTGACTTCGAATTCGTGCTTGGTTAATAAGTCATGTATCTCATAGTTTCATCTTCCTTTCAATCTACCAGCACCATCTCGAGCTCCATACTTGCTTACAGCATACAACGTCAGCTCTACAAGTCTGGTAGTGAAATGGAGTCACTTAAGAAAAAAGTATTTTTGCGGAAAGCCCATTGGATACAAAATTGTTTACCACCCAGTTGATTTGGAGAGTGATTTTAATTTTGTGAGTGTTAACTACACGACAAACAAAACAACCCTTACCGGCCTGTCTGTCTATACAATGTACGCCATTAATGTGTCAGCAGTAAGTTCTGGAGGAGTGGGGCCAGCAAAAACAACCTTCGCTACAACAGGTAGGAACACAGTCATATTCTTGTCTTTGACTGGGGGTGCTTACAATCTGTCGAAAGGAACCGGTTGGGAGGAACTTTGAATAATGGTAAGGGACTTTCCAAAACCAACCGGAAGAGATGGCGCTTACCATTTACTGTTATTTTTTCCGTTGATGAGAGACTGGAACTGGAAAATCGTGCAAATGGTAAGGAAATTTCCCGACGTTCCGTTCTGAACAGAAAAAGAGGAGTACCTCTGAAGGTAGTCCACAATTTCCGTACGGATTTTCCGCAAAGTTACTGTTCCATTTGACTCTCAACCGAAATTTCGGGACTTTTTTGGCTAAATGGTAAGCACCCTGGATCACCTGACTAAGAATAAGTCTTCTTTGACTTGTTATTACATTAACTATCCTTCATGTTTGAAGTCACTCTTGTATGGGCGATGTATTTCATGTGACAATACTAGCATTAATTGCCAGCGAGCCAGACAAAGGAGAGGCTTCTCAGCTAACAAGATGGGAGAAGGGACGATACCCGTATAAATGTGTTAAAATAACTTCTTAAATTTATTTCACAGATAATCCGTGTCGCAGCGGACCGCCATGTCTAAACAATGGAACCTGTCAACCTTTCAACGACGGCGGTGCGTTCTGTGTTTGTCCTGAGAATTTTGTTGGTGGCTACTGCGAAACTTTTGTATCGGGTGAGTAACCTGAAAGGAAGTATACTGAACGCACTTATGTCCAGGGTTGAATACAAGTATTGTTCAATATGTGTTTCAGATGTGATTGAGTTATTTGACATTTCATATATAAACAATAGTCTCCATTTGGCGCGAAAATATGCACGGATATTTGTCTGCGAACATTATCTGGTTCCGAGAAGTGAAAAGTTTTCCGAGAGCGAAGCTCGAGGAAAACTGTGAGCTTCGAGGAACAGATAATGTCCAAGGACAAATATCCGTGCATATTTTCGCGCCAAATGGAGACTATTGTGTTTATTATCCTTCGAATATTTTTATACAAGGCCGCATTTTGGGAGACCTTTTCTCCAAACTTTGAAACGACAAAGTAATTCTCTAGGCGCTCAAAATATTTTTAGTTTATTCAAAATTTTTAGTTCTATTCATTTTAACAATCTACTTGGGATGAAAACTAAACCTGCGAACATAAATCGCAAAGCTCGAAAACTGGGGAATATCACTTGGGGAGTATCATCTGATATTCCCCAGTTTTGGCTGCATCACGTGACCTGTTTAAACCAATCGTGCCCGCAAATACATTTGATGGATTATAAAACTTTATATTTGAAGAACTTTACATTTGGTGAACTTTTATTACGGAGGACACTTTGTGATGCCTATCATGAAGAGTGCGCATCTCATTAGTGGTCAATCCTGGACATATCTGACTGAACGGGTCTACGAGTAAACAGAAGACTGATTATGGGCCGATAGCTTTAACCAGCTTAACTTAAGCTGTTTCCTACTCCCCCACCAGGCTCATATCTTCTCGGTTTCCATTTACAAGAGACAAGAGATAACGCTGCTGGGGTCTCGTTCAAGACGCAGTAAGGCAGATAATGCATCAAGACGCATAACCCCTTTTGCGTCCGGACTGATTCATGAACTGTATTTTTTGCTTTGCTATGCTTTTGTCTTGGCCTCTTGTTCTACAAAGAACTCGCGCTAGTGTGCTTTAGACTTGGCTTACGCGCGTTTCACGTGCTTGGCGCTGGTTTAGGTTCTTCTGTTCAGACGCTATTTGCTTGTGTTTGTTGCGACTGACCAGATCTGACTCCTGTTAGTTTCTCGATCACATTATTCTGTAGTATAATTCATTCAGAAGATCAGCATATTTTCCTACTAGCCAGTTAAACAATACATGTGTCTTAAAACGGTGATGTTGACTTCTTTTTCTTTTCAGCTCCTACAGCACCACCTGGTAAAGTCTTCGCCACAGCAACAAGCCCTAGAAGCCTGTTTGTCACTTGGGGTAGTGTTCCAGAACAATATCGTCATGGCCAGATCCTTATGCATAAGGTTTATATCAGCCTTGCCGATATCCAGAGCGATTCCATTATAATCCCTGTATCCCGGTCAAACCAAACTAATCTGGGTGACCTTCAGGTCTATACGCTTTACGTTATCCGTGTTTCGGCGGTGAACAACATCGGAGAAGGACCAAAAAGTGAGACCTTCACAGTTCGAACTATGGCAAGCGGTAAGTTGATAACTCTAGTAAGAAAAAAGGAAAAATTAAAGTGTTTATTAATCTCAATGTATTTCTTTAGTTCCATCTCGAGCCCCTGACTTGGTAACCGCGTACAACTCCAGTTCCACAAGCCTGGTGGTGAGATGGAGTCACGTGATAAAGAAGTATTTTCAGGGAAAGCCTATTGGATACAAAATTGTTTATTACCCTGTTGATATGAAAAGTGATTTTAATTCTGTGAGTGTGAACTACATGACGAACACCACAAACCTTATGGACCTGGCTGTGTACACACGGTACGCAATCCGAGTGTCAGCGGTGAGTTCTGGAGGAGAAGGGCCTGGAAAAGAGACTTTTTCTGTAACAGGTGCGAAGATATTTATGTCGTCCTGGACTGGCTAACTTTGACTGTTGACTTCTATTGTGAATTGTTATGTTACTTGCCCTGGCGACCTATTACATGTGAACTAAATTGAGCAGGGACAAATATGTTTGTCTACGTGTGCATTATAGCGGGAATACATAGAAAAATTAAAAATATCCCCAAACAAACTAAAAATGATGGATGTTGCTAGGACAGACGTGAGTTTTTTTCCGAAAATTAATAGAGACTCAATATGTTTTTACATAATTAGTAAGTAAATTACAAGAAAGTAGTGCTATCTTAATACAAAGACAATAAACTTCACTCATGTCGTTTCTGCTCATTAACACAATACCAAACTACTCGTATAACAAGGAAGAAATATATAGTTACTTATTTCAAATATAAACTAAACTTTGAAATGAGGGGCGCACAGTTGATGATAAGACGGACTCAACACCTTAGCTGTTATTTACAATGTCTTTCTTTAAAACCATACGGAACTCGTGTGTACACGAATTCAAAGTGAATATTATTTTCCATGTTTATGTTCTAGATAATCCATGTCGCAGCTTACATTGTCTTAATAACGGAACCTGTCAATCATCCGAAGATGTTGTGTTTTGTGACTGTCCTAAAAAGTTCGTTGGTGACTTATGCGAGACCTTTGTATCTGGTGAGTAAAACAAAGAACGTTTAGAACGGCTTTACAAGTTGACAATACGCTTATTGACCGAGTGCTTGTGACCAATAAGTCTGGTCAGACTTGGTGAGTTTCCGAATTTTTTTGACTGCATGTTGTATTAAGACAGGACGGACTATCGATCGTACTAAGTTCTTATTTCGTCACTTAGTGCGTTACTCGACACGTATTACAGAGACGTATAAACCATTAGCAGACTAAAAAAAAAATCTCCCACCTAGACGGGTTAAACGTCTTTGTATAAAAGTGGTCGCGTGTTACAGGTCAATTTCGAGCACTTTCCGGGGTCATTATGTTCTTGGCAAATTACTTCACTCTGACAGCCACGTGGATGAATTCCGGTGAACTGCTACGATAAGCCAGCAACATCCTTGAGGGGAGTAGGGAATTTATACAATACGATAGGATACTAATCCTATCAGCATCCCATTTAGTGAAAGTCCTTGGTCGGAAACTGGAATAAGGTACGATTGCCCCATTCACTTGAGGAATTCGCTTTGCATTTTTCCAATTCGTAAAATTATTGATATAGAAAAAGAAACGAGTATTTGACGTAGCTTGGTGAACTGTCCTCGATCCGATTCAGTAGGTGATCCTTAAGTTCCTATTGGCTACTTGTTCAGTACAGTATCTGACGTCTTTGATGTTCAATCCTCTTTTCCAGTTCCCACTGCGCCGCCTGGTCAAGTTTCTGCAAAAGCAACCAGCCCTGCAAGTCTGTTTATTAGTTGGAATAGTGTTCCAGAAAAACATCGTCATGGGAAGGTCGATTCGTATTTCATTTATATCAGTAGTGCTAATATGCCAAGCGATTCGAGATTATTCATTGCAGGAAGCTCTACCAAATATCTTCTGGGCCACCTACAGGTCTACACGCTTTACTTCATTCGCGTTTCGGCCAGGAACAGTATCGGAGAAGGACCTAAAAGTGCGCCCATTACAGCGCGAACTATGGAAGGAGGTAAGTTGTTATATTTAACACGTGTCTCGTGGGTATTTCGTAAATAATGCCCTTAGGAGATTTGGTAAAGCCGAATGTTGATTTGAATGTTAAAGATTTTCTGAGTCGTCTGACGATAGTGAAAGACGTGTATCGAACACTGTGTGCTATAAGTACCAAAGCAGCGTGTCCTCTTATGAGACAAGCCGGAAGTGATCACAAAAGAACATAAAATACAACTGAAGCCTTCTTCAACGGCTACTGTGAGACATTATCAAAGTAGCTGGCCATCGGTACGTACGGAGGTGGGCGTTAGCCAAGGTTCAACTGTATTTATTTTTAATCCAAATGTGCCCGTTGGAAGAAATTTTATCATGCCGTAAGAACAAAGATGATCGATCGCTGGCGGTTTGTCCAGAGATCACGTGAACACCCTGTAAATTTACTACAAGAACCAATCAATTTACTTTATCATTGAACCAACACCAGAGTTAACAGACCTGTAACACGATGGCACTGTATTGTTTTCATAACTATAAGTAAGTAAGTAAGTACTTTATTTAAACACATATCACCAGAAGTCCATAACTAGAAGTCTACATCTCTGGTAATAGGCTTTGAGATATGTCTTTCGCGTGTACCTCGCGCTCCTCGCGTGTAGGCTATTTTTAGAACAGCTGTGCCGCGAACAAGTAGCCAATCACATTGAAGTATTTTTTAATTCGCGCCTTTGATTGGTTGAACAAATTTTTGAAGAAAAGCAGAACTGCAGAGGACGAGTGAACTCGAGCGAACGGCATTACGAAATTTTTGTTTGTTGGTCATCGTAATTTCCGTTTTGTGAGGATTAAATCGTCCGGACAAGAATCATCAGGCCATCTTTCATCGATGACGATAGCATCGAAGTTGTAAAAATTCGGAGCATCCAAATAAGCGAGAGGACCTCAGTGTTTTGGAGTCAGAATACGAAAATTAGTCTATCTTGCCCGCTGCCATTATGGCAGCGGGCAAGATAGACTAATTCCGAGTCAAATTCAAGATGCGAAGACACTAAAGATTAATGGTACTCTCAAGATGAAGACAGGCATTAAGAGAGCAAGTGCATTTTGGCACAGGTTCGTTGCTATTTTGAAAAACAAAACCGTGGTCCCTGAAGCGCTCAACATCGAGCGCGGAATGAACAGAATGAAGCTTGATTCGTTTGAGAACAACATTCAGAGAAAACGACAAGTTTGGCGAGTTTCGCATGTTTTTGGAATTATAAGGACGGCATGAAAACAAAAGACTGACTAAGGTAATGTACTTGTTTTAATATGAATAGAAATACGAGTTTAATTCATCGAACAATGATGATTTCATTCACATCCGTCAAAAGTTTAATTCAAGTTGTGCTTCTCGAGCACTTCGCAGTGTGCAGCTATTGTGTTGTGTATGTTGTTCAGTATTTTAACACGAGGATATGCTGTACAAAATAAAGACACACTTAACTACTAAAAGTTTGGGGAACTTCTGTTCATAAATTCTCTCGTAAATTATACAAAGTCGACCTGTTTGTTTTGTGAGTTTGTCTACGGAAACCCGGCGACGGGTTGCTTTTTCACTCGCCTTCAAATGCCATTGAACAGAGGTTTGAAATCACTATCTACGATACTACCTCTGTCGAAATGTGAGAATTAAAGAGAATGGCCTGTCAAGTGTTTTGATGTGATTTGATTTATTTCACCTGCCACTTTCCAAAATATTCGGCCGCAACTTAGAACTCCAATCGTGTCGAAATAGTGGGTTACGTCATTTTCTCGCGAGACATCAGTTTCTAAAAATAGCCTACACGCGAAAGACATAGCACGCGCCCCAATACCAGATGTAGACTTCTAGTTATGGACTTCTGATATCACCAATGAGCCAGGGGCTCGTTTAAAAGTGAACGTGTATTCTAAAAAATTACAATATAAAAAATTTAAATATGATTATCTTAGCTAGACTATAAAATTTAAAAACTATATTAACATTGAAGGCAGAACTCATGAACATTTTAGGTAATGGGCCTTGAGATATGTCTTCCAGTAGTGTATACAGTAGGCTATTTTTAGAACGGCTTTTTCGCGAACCAGTACAGTAGCGAACACGATAGCCAATCTCGTCGTTGCACATGTACGCCATCATTGCACGTGTACGCCATCATTTCTTCGCAATAAACTACGTCATTTTCTCGCGCGCAAGGTTTGTTATAAAAATAGCCTACTCGCGAAAGACATAGCAAGCTGTAGACTTTCTATCTTATGAACTTCTGGTAATACCAGTTATTGTCGCCCTGTTGATATAAATTTTGTTCTTTGCATGCATGTTTCACCCATATCTGGAGCCAGTGTACATCCGACTTTTATCCTTAATTTAGCGGATGTAAACTGGTGAGACTCGGCTAGCTCCATATGGCGTTCAGTCTTCTGTGTCAACAAATGTACGCATCCGTTTGCTACGCATTCATTCTTTCTAGTGCCCAGTGCTGCTCCGACTAATTTACGTTTGGTTCACCGCGACTCGAGGTCCATTCTCGTGGAATGGGACCCAATCCCTAAAGGTTCAGAGAATGGTGTACTCAAAGGATACAAGGTGGAATACTTGTCGGAAGATGTCGAGACTGCTGATCATGAAACAACTCATGACGAATATACAGCTGTTCTCTCCAAGCTATTGAATGGAACGCTATACACGATCCGCGTAGCTGCCTTCACGAGTATGGGTTCCGGAGACTTTTCGCAACCTATCCAAGTCCGGACGAACAAGTGTGAGTAATGATTGATCTGTCGTTAATTTTCTGATAAGCACTATTTTTAGGCATGTCCTATCAAAGTTTAGTCGGAGACAGGGGGAGAGATAGAGCATAGGTCGGGAATTTTGAACATACTTAGATTTTCTGTTTCAATTTCCAACTTCAGGGCCCTCCTGAATTGCCAAAAGAGTCACAAAAAATGAATAAAATTCGATACAAAGACCACTAAAATAGTCAAACATCACCATTACGGGCAGAAAATTGCTGTCCTAAACCACTTCTCCTTACCCCCCCCCCCCCCCCCGGCTTAACATTGACAAAGTCGTCACCCATGTAGTTCGTACAACGGTTGGATACTCTCACTGATACTGAGTTACAAGGAACCGATAATGTTTGTCTCATTGTCACATTGTACCAAGTTGAACCTTGCTGAATGGTCTAGCTCCAACTAGTGTCTTGTAGCCCAGTGGTGAGCGACCGACTTGTGTGCTCCTGTTGGGTAGGTAGTAAAGTTTCCGGCTGGTGCTCAAATACTTACGGGTTCGAAAACGCGGATCAACGCCTCACAAAACTAAAATGCTTTTCAATGTATTGCAGACAATCCCTGTGAAGATTATCCTTGTCTAAATGGAGGGATATGCGTAATGGGAGACGGACCTTATTGTAAATGCCAAGACGGGTTTATCGGTATGCATTGTGATGCTTACAAAGCTGGTAAGGAAACTACAGAGTTTGTGTTTCACGAATGTGTTCAATCTGTCTCGATCATTGAGGGTAGGGTCAGTGTGTAAGGGTAATATCGTAGTGCTTTAGCAAGTTTCTTTTCTTTTTTCAATTTTTTTTTTTGCTTCCGATTATGATAACAAATACGAGCGAAAGGAAAAAAAAATAATAATAAAATATTTATATAGCGCCATATCCATGGCTCATGGCCTTTTACAATAAAAATTTTAAAACGAAACATAAACAATAACATAGCAACTAATAAGACATCATTTCCTTATGCTGACATTTTAGAGCGCCGATGCCGCAGTCCAACAGTCAGTCTGCCCAGCCTATCACCAAATGTGACGTCAGCGGTGAGAGTGCGCCGAGCCAATCAAATTTTGATCCCTTCCGAAGTACAGCTCGATTGTGAGCTTTCCTTCGCGACAACATTCACTTGGGACGTATACCGTCTGTATTCAGACAAAGTCCTTTCAAATAACGGGTCCTCCGAACTGCTCATACCACGAGCAGGGTTACCAGCAGCTCACTACTTGATCCGACTGACCGTGGCTATGACGGGAACGAACGTGTTTGGTGTCGGTGAAGGTTACATCCGGATCGTCCACAGTCCACTGATAGCTCGCATCGCCGGAGGAACTAAGATAGAACGAGGATTCAATAAAACGTTGGTCTTCAACGCTTCCTTGTCACGTGACCCCGACGCCATTTATCCTCACGTCAGTAAGTTCAATTTCTGCCAGGCAAAGTGGTGGTCAAAGAAATCTACGCAAATAACCACTTGAATTATACTCAAAATAGACGGAGAATTTGATTTGTAAGGAAAGCCTTATCCTACCTGGGCAGGTTTGTGAAATTCCTAGTCACCAGGCTACTTTGATTTTGCCGCCGATTTTGATTTTTTCCCTTTTGTCCTTCTATCTGAGAAATTTTAAAAAAGCATTTTTAAACTTGGTGGAGATGGTGGCGATATCATTTGAAAGAGCTCGGTAGCGACTTCGTTTAGACAAGCAGAATAATAAAATTCCTTAGCTTAATCCTCTCCTGATTGCCGAGTTTTTAAAGGGAACCTCCACTCTTGCGAAATGTTGAGGTTAAATTGTTTGAAATAATGCTTAATTTCCAAATGTTACAAGACAAGAGAGAAATAACATTTAATAGTAAAAATAAGTGGAAAAGTTTATGGCTTTTAAATTTCCCGCTCGCCGCCATTTTGGATTTTATGACGTGTAATGGTTGCCGAATTGTTTCACACAAAAGATCCACTGCTTCCAAACAATAGCGGCAACCATGACACGTCGCGCGCGGGAAATTTGAAAGGCATAAACTTTTCCATTTATTGTTACTATCAAATGTCATTTCTCTCTTGACCTGTAAAATTTGGAATTTTGGCCTAATTTCAAACAATTTAACTTCAACTTGTCGCAAGATTGGAGGTTCCCTTTAAGTTCTTTGCCCTTTATCTCTAGATCTGACTTTTACCTGGATATGCAGAGACACTGCCAAGCAGTATGTTCTTGATGATTTACTCGACATAACCACAGCCATTCCCAGTCCTTCTGAGTCGAATCTTGATCGAGGAGGATGTTACGGGACTGGTGCGGGCAAAGTAAGCTCCAATGGCTCCTTGCTGTGGATAGACAGCGGCTATATGGTAGAGAACAGTTCGTATTTGATAACAGTGATAGTTGAGAAGGGCCGGAGACGAGCAGATTACACTCAGGAAGTGGTTATCGTTCCCGGCGATCCACCTGAAGTAATGATAACGTATGTATAATAGCTTACTTTATTTAAGTGATGTCTTTTTTTGCTTACGCTAGGGTTGGCGGGAAAAAATTAGTTTTAATGAGGCCGTTCACGATAAGTTAAAGCAGATTAAAATGGATTGCGCAGCGCATTCCAACAAACTGCAGAAATTTAGGCCAATTTCTTTTTATTTGAAGGTGCATCATTCATGACATGTCTCCTTTAAGCTACAAGGTCTGTATCTTAAATTTAATTTAGTTTTTATCTCTTACTGAAGATTCCTAATTTATCTTTTTTCCAGCTGTAAAGAAAACTGTGACACGAAATTAAATCCATCGCGAAGAGTAGCACTCGAAAAACTCTGTAAGGATTCATTTTGTGGAAGAAGCCTGGTATATCGTTGGTCCCTTTTTAAGCCCGTGAATCAATCACATTGGATTAAGGACCCAAAGTTGCAAGACAAAATTCGTACACGATTGACTTCGCCGAGACTCGTCACTCTCCCCGGTGTACTGGAACCAAATGTTCGGTACAAGTTTGTATTGACTGCCAAACGACGCGGAGGACATCCGGGGTATTCTGAGTACCAGGCGACTACGAACAGCCCTCCGGCTGGTGGAAGGTGCGAGGCGAGACCGCTGTCTGGCATCACCCTTGAGACAACATTTACTTTTACGTGTAGCGCTTGGAAGGACCCGGATCGTCCTTTGCGGTATGAATTCATTTACTTCACAACAGACGACGATGTGCTCAATGTGGTCTACAAAGGTGTAAAAAGCAGTCAAGAGACGAAGCTTCCTGCTGGAGAGAAAACAAATAATTTTACAATTGACTTTCGAGTGCGAGTGGCTGACATGTTTGGGGCGTTCATTGAAGTAAAGACTCCTGTCCAGGTACAAATAACTTTAATATTTACTTTTGAGTGCGTGTAGCTAACATGTTTGAGGTGTCACTGAAGTGAAGACTCCTGTCCAGGTACAAATAACTTAAGTATTTACTTTCGAGTGCGTGTGGCTGACATGTTTGGGGCGTTTACTGAAGTGAATACTCCTGTCCAGGTATGAAGGATAAGTAGAGTAAACTTTGCCCCTTGATAGTTAATGCCCCAGACCTGGGTCTAGCCTGTTGAAAAGACTCATTACCCTCAAGCTTAGAGTGTTGCTCTCCACCTTGGAGAATAAATACGTAACAGTAAATTGTCAGTACATTTCGTCAGAGCAACTGACAAATTGCTTCGTTAACAAGCGGCGGACTATTATCCCATCGAACTTAAATATGGTCGATTCAGGATTTGAAGGAATCGGATTTAGGATGGACAGTTTAAGTGACTTAGCTTTTAGTTTGAACTGAAAACGACGATCTTAGACCGGGATACACTTGGCGAGGAAGAAAATAATTGAAAAGAAATAGGAGCATTCCTAACCTGGAAGTACAGTTGGGCAGCTTAACACCATCGTTGTGTTGTTTGTTTTTCTTTTCTTTCATCCCTAATCGTTTTTATCAATGTTTACCTGAAAACTAACATGTCATGTTTCGGCTGCTTTCAACTAAATTTCAGGTATTAAAGCCCCAATTAAAGGCGGGAAAACTAGTGGGCCGTGCGGTGGAGTTGACGACTGGTAACGAGAGTCAATTAACAAAATTAATTCAGTCAGGTGACGTGTCACGTGCAGTCCAGCTGGTTAAGGCAGTAATTGTGGCGGTGGATGGTGACAGGATAAGTCGGCCAGTTACTCAAGATCTGTTGAAAGAGAAGATAAGAGAGGTAATTATAGAAAAATTTGCAGCTTTTGAATTTTCCTTCGTCTTCTTGATCAGCAATAGTGTCCGTAAAACAATCTTAAATTGAGTGTCAAAAGTTTTTCAGAGTTGCTTTGCTTTTACTTTACTATTTACTGTGATTGGTTAAAGAAAGTCTCGTCAAGTTGTCAGCCAGCCTATTAGATGGGCCGCTGTTACATGTGCTTGCTTCAAGTTCTTATTGGTCCATTGTGTTGTAAAATGTAAATGTTGATATTGTTTATTGTGTTTTAGTGTTGTTTATGTTTGGCCTGCAATTGTAAATGCTTTGGTTTTGGTTTCACGTCTCTCGACAGAATAAAAAGTTTCACTTTACCTTCATGTTTCCCGATTTATTTCAAATCCAGCAATCTCTAATTCCTTTCATTTCATTCCACGGTCGTAAAAGCTATCCAAAGTTCATGGTGGGCACCGTCCACGAATGCACACGTAACACTGGCTTAATTTTTATCACAGATGAAATCCAGTATTGTGAAACAGTTATCAGCCATAAAAGTGGAAACTGTGGAGAGGTTGCAACAGACGTCAAGCGTGATAGCAGAGGCCACCTCGGTTATAAGCGAGGTTACTGTGGAAGCACAGGTAAGGCTAAATACACTTTGTGTCCGTGTTTATTGCCACTGTGCTTATTTTCATAGTGCTTCTTTTAAGATTGGTGGATTTGAGAATTCATCAAGAACGTACGAAGCTTGTTTTACCCTTTTTTAAGTTTTTAAGTTGTATACCGGCAATGCACAAAAGACCGCCTTGGACACACCGTTTCTCCAGCGGCAAAGACTGCGTTTGCAAAACAACGTTTGACTCACCACTCAAGACAAGCTGACCAAAGATGAACCTGGCCTTCAACGTTGAAGTCGGCTAAAAATTGTGACTGACTCTGAAATCTTGAAAGGTGCTGTTACCATTGGTGTTTGAAAATTGTATATTGAAGGGCGTCCACACAGAACTTTTTTTATATTCCGAACATTGCTGATCCTAGCAGTATGCAGGACGCTTGTCACATATGCCGAACTTGATAAATGACCTGGGTCACCACTAGTATCCCTGTGGCTCAGTGAGCAACCGACCGGTGTGCGGAATTGACTCCGGTCGGGAACTAGTGGCGCTGACAGTGGCGCTACATCTTTCCCATTAAACAGATGTCAAAAACAGAGTGCCAACCTTTGATGCAGTGAAGGTGTTTTTTCGAGTACCTACTGAACACTTTCATTCAGCCAGTCAGTACCCCCTGGTTCCCTGTGGTACAAGGCCTGAAAGGTCCTTAAACAACTGAACACTTTATTGAACATTCATTTTCAGAAAGCCGCTACGGATGCCCTTCAGTCGATGACTGAAGTGTTGAAAAAGGAGTCTTCAGCAGGGAAAAGTTACGAAGCACTGTATGACGGCGCGAGGAGTCTGGCCACTGGTCTCGGAAGCATTCTCAGGGTGTCGTCATACAGGGCTAGATCATACGTCATACGTGACAGTAGCCAGGATTCGTTCAATTCATACCGCCGGAGAAAAAGGAGCTTTGGGGAATGGATACTGTCGTTTGTAGGTCCAAAACCCATCCAACGATCGAAAAGAGGAGCTGCAAAGGAACAAGTCCAAGCCAGGAAAGAGGTACAGTAATAAGGAGTCTAACATCTCCGCTAGTGTAGAAAGAAACGTATAGATGAACAGAAACAAAATGAAGGAGATATCATGATAAGCGTAGTGAATCTTTAATAGATAGCACATATAACTACAGTAGAACACCTCACCTCATGGGGAAATACCAATTGGCCGCTTAATAGAGGTTGGCCGCTTATTAGGGTTTGTCAGAAATTAGCATAAGGCCATTTAAAAAGGTTACGTTATTTCGATACAAAATAGCGTGAAACGGAATAACGGAACCACATGAAGACGACATTAAACCTGTGTTTGAATAATTTTATCAGCCGTCACTGTCCGAGCTTGTTGCAAAAAAAATCATCCAAACATGGCATATTACATTTTTACTGGCCGCTGAATAGGGGTAAAAACAATAGAAGAATGCTCATCGGGACTGCAGAAAGGTGGCCGCGGTCGGTTAATAGTATTATACCGAGAATAGTGTTGGGACTTTCCTAACTGGCCGCTTAATAGGGGGTGGCCGTTTAATGGGTGGCCGCTAAATAGGGGTTCGACTGTAGTGTCATGGTCCGCCCGGCCGCTTCATGACCAGATAGTAAAGACTATAACTTCCATGAGATAAAACTTACCAAACTTGTAAAGTGGGACGAGTTCGTCGGTTGAACCGGGTTCGGTTTTACATAATGTGTTCAATATCATTTCATCTTGCAGTCTAAAGAAAGAGTTATCGGTCTTCTAAATTCGCTGGAAGAAGTCGGAAGCACGATCTTGTCCCGAACTCTTGTCGGCGAGGAGCCGACTGAACTATCGGCACAGTCGGTGTCTTTGCTCGTTTCCCGAGAGGAGCCTGACTTACTTGCTGGTTCTCTTTTGTCAAACAAAGGAGGTAGTTTCACCCTTCCTCCAGTTCCAAACTTGTTTGGTAATGGCACACAGTTTGTGGATAGCCAGGTAGGCGTGACCAAGTGACCAATCAGAAGTTCATCACCTAGACTAGGTGATGAGCTTCTGTTATTATACAAAGCTTACCAGTTTGCAGTTCGTTGATTTATGCCGTTATGGAAATGGTGACAATCGCGACCAAAGTGTTCTTTTATATCGCCGTATATCTGTTATGTACGTTTGACCAGTGCAAAATCAATAGGCATCAGGAGAATTTTCTAAATAATAAATAAATGTGGGATATATGTACGGCTTCGCAAATGATATCGATTCTTGATGGGTGGGTAGTGTTTAATTGCCAAATACCACACTTTGAAACTAAGAATCCATTTCCTTCTTCTCTCTGCGTCACAGATAATCACGACAAGCTTCGTGCCTTTCACATGGGACCCCTCAGGAGCACGAGTGACTACAGAAGTGTCAAGCCTTGAACTGAAGAATAGCAATGGACATCTTTTAAATATGACAGAACTGGATTCTCCGATTTCCATTAAGCTTCCTAACACTCACAATTTGACAAATAGCTCCCGATCCCATTACGTTAAAACAAACAGAACCGTTTTCCACAAGATAAATGTTACGCAGTCAGGCATGGCTCTGATGCTAAAAGTGCGTCCAGAAAACAATGCAACAAACTTCTTAGTGTCTGTCAAATACGCGGAACGGCCGTCTCTTAGTAACAGTGACTTGAACACCACTATTCCCAATTTCTCATCCTGCGTTCAGGTGTCATCTGGTTACGCCAACTGCTCACGTGATCCATACATAGTGTTTGTAAACAGTGAGCTTGTCAGCCAGACAGGGTACTACTTCATCGGGATTAGAATCAAGCCAAAGACTGGTTCCAGAAAAAGGCGGTGCTCAGAGAAGGGGCGGTCAAAACGATCATGCGTGCAGTACAAGGAAGCCCCTACAACGAATGATCCTAATGTAGTACAGTCTATTCATGCACCTCAGTACAGTAAGGGAGATGCAGTTTATACCATTCAAGTTTTGCCAGCTGCGTGTCTGTACTGGAGCACAGCATTTTCGAATTGGACAACTGAAGGATGCAAGGTAAAGCTGAGGATTAGTTTCGTGATATTTCCGAAGTACATACTCACCCATGCTATATTTTAAGTCGTTCATTGTAATGTTTCTCTATAGTCCCAAGTTTTGAGTCTTGCTGACAAGTTTGCCTCTACATTTGTACCCAAAGCTTAAGTGATCACTGTACGAGAGTGGCTCAGTTGTCAGCCACAACTAAATCAGCCTGCGAATACAGCCGGCTGTAATCGCTCCCTGCCGGTTTGGCGTTGGGTGGCTGTATTCGACGGCTACGTTCGACTGAATGGAAGAGTGCCAGTTATATCTTCCTTCCATTATGTAAGAGAAACATTCAATTTGTGAATGTACGAAAGAACAACACCCTTGTTCATGGCTAATAGTAATATGTCCTCTTTTGCGAAGACTGAAAGAAGATAGGTTCAGTTTCTATTTGTTTCCGCGTTAACGTTTTTGAAGCCTTCTCGATTGATTGTCTAATTATATACTATGATTAGACAATTCATCAGTGTCCAGCGTATCAGTGCACCAGAAAGTCCTGCAATTGTAACTGACACTTGAACCATTTTAACACTGTGTGTATTATCAACAGGTGGCTGACACGACAACTTTGGACACAATTCACTGCCTGTGCAATCATTTGACTGCATTTGGGGGTCAGTTGTTCGTGGCGCCGAATCCAATAGATTTTGACAAAGTGTTCACTGAGTTTCATCGCCTTCCAGAGACTGGAAACGTAGCTGTTATAATAGCAGTGAGCTGTGTATTTGGACTTTATCTACTGCTACTGCTGTGGGCTCGGAAGGCTGATATGCAGGATGCTTTGAAGGTGAACAGGAATTAATGTAGTCCACCCGGGTGGGGGGGGGGGGGGGGGGGGCTCCCACGCGAAAGGTGGGGGGAGGATGTTCGTCGTCTCGTTTAGGGGCGTAAATTGTGGTTTTAGACTCATTTGGGTTGTTCAGGACATAACGCCGGTGTTTTTCCCTTCAATGTATCTTTTAGGATTGCATGCCAGGAAATAAAGAAACACCGTCATTCTGTGTTCATGGGTTAGATTGATCTCACATGAAATCTTTAAATCTAATGAGAACATTTGTTGATAGTGTCTTTATAGCTCTAAGGTGTGTGACTATTTTAAAATGGTATCTTTTAGGAGCCAAAATAAAGCTTGTACCACGCCCAGATTAGTGTCTTCTATGGCTTTAATTCATTTTTTCCTACGAGCGTCCCCGCCCTTTTAACACGAGAGAGTCCTCCTCGGAAGGGGAGGAGGAGGCATTGCAAAGGGCAGTTGCCTTCCAGATGAAGAGGCATTCCTGCAATTAAACGTATATATTTTCTTTATTACAGATTGGTGATAAGCCATTTTTGGGATCTCTATCACTGTGGTGTTATCGATACGAGCTTCAACTGTCTACGGGCATTTGGTATAATGCAGGCACCAGTGCTAAAGTGTTTATTGTCCTGGAAGGCGAGTTAGGTTCTAGTAGGCCTTATCAGTTGAAGGGAGGCTCGTGCATTCCATTTGCAAGAGGTAGCGTAACATCTTTCATTCTTTCACTCAGCAATAATATTGGCCCCTTAAGGAGCGTGCGTGTGTGGCATGACAACTCTGGTAAGAGCCCATCGTGGTTCTTGAACACTGTCAAGATTTATGACGCGTCTACTCAGGAGGTGAAGACGTTCATGTGCTACATGTGGCTAGCTGTGGAGAAAGGTGATGGGCTAATCGATCGCACCCTTAAATCCGACTCCACTGACGAAAAACGGATGAAGTTCAAGGTGTCGTTTCAGAATAGAATCGCTGAAGAATTTAGTGATGGGCATCTGTGGTTTTCAGTTGCGACCAGACCTCCAAGGAAACGCTTCACCCGCGTCCAGCGTCTGTCGTGTTGTCTGTCACTTCTGTTGACCACCATGTTGGCGAGTGCCATGTTTTATGAGTTTGTTCCAGGGCATGACCAGGAGCGAGGTACTCTTAGGTTGGGTCGTCTTGTTCTTAATCTCCGACAGCTGATTATTGCGGTGGAGAGTCTTCTTGTTGTCATACCCGTGAATCTCCTGATAGTAGGAATCTTTAGCCGCGTGAAATCAGTTACAAACGACATGCGTCAACGAAGATACAGCGTAACCAAACATCTCAGCATTCACATGGTCGCTCAGAACACTCGGCTACAAAAGGGTTATAGCTTGGTTCTGCCACATTGCTTCCTTTACCTTGCGTGGTTACTGTGTTTCATATCGTCCGTTGTGTCTGCAACTTTCATTATCTTTTACAGCTTACAATGGGGTAAGGATACCAGTGAACAGTGGCTGATTTCTATAGTGATGTCAATGTTCATGGACATATTTGTTTCCGAGCCGATCAAGATCATCGTCGTAGCCTTTTTGGTGTCTCACTTGTGTAAGTCCGACTTTGAGGAAAATGCTGAGACTCCCAGTACAATCCTACATTTCGACAACACCAGCATCCAAACCGGACAAGACAAAGTCGACAACGAAGAAGATATCGCCTTGCCGGAGCCGCTGAGCGAGAGACAGTTACGCCGTGCGAGGACGTATCGTATTAGGGAGCTGCGTATGTACAGGGCTATCAGGAAGATAGTGACTTATTTCGTTTATCTGTGGATTCTAATGATCATCTGTTATGCTGGCCGCAGTCAGGAAAGTTTCTCTCTCACCGCGTCACTGCAGAAAATATTTGGAAATCTTAACGAGGTAATGAATGTCATTTATGGCTTCATTCACACAGTTCTGTTCTCTTGGTCAGTGTAGTCTTCATCTCGATCCCACCCTACCGAGGAGAGGGTGTGGGTAGTGATGGGAAGAGACCCCTTCTCTTGTCATAACAGCTCGTGTCCGTAAATATAGCGCTAAAAGTCTAGGATTGTAAGCTTCGGTCCCGTCGTACTTAGGAAAAACTATAGTAGAAGCATATATGATGATAAATATACGGAATGAATCCTATATGTGAACTGGGGGTGAAATAATTAACGGAAATAGATATTCGCGGGCCAAGCAACAAAAGGAGTTGCAATTTATGAAAGCTCGAGGCATTGAAGTTTCGTGATTGGCGTTAAATAATAAATTTTCAAAACTTATCACAATCGTGTTTTTAAGGTTTGTTTGGAAAGTTAAAATATATTTTTGTAATCTCGAACAAAACTACCAAAACGGGCCGGCTAACACCGCTGAAAAATTTCTCGTTATATGGCTCTCCCACCAGCAATGAAAACCAACAAATGCAGACTAACAATTATTACTTTCAGCAATTATTACTTGCCCCATAGGAAAAAACATTAAAACCTGAATTGCGCTGGATAAGCGCAGGTTGAATTTCAAGACGACACGAAAACTTAGAGTTGTTGCACATCTGATTATTGCATTTACCTCGCGGGTTTGTTCTTCTAGATTTCTTCACATAAGACGATGTGGAACTGGATACGAGATGTCCTGATACCTGGAATTTACGAGGACAGGAAAGATGTTGCCTTTTCTAATTCCACTCCGTACGTTGGTGATGGTGAAGCGGTTCTTGTTGGAATGCCACGCCTAAGGCAGCTTCGAGTGAGAAAAAGTGAGAAACAGATTTATTGAAAGCCGTAGTAAAATATTTGTATTCTAAGTAAAGCCAACAGAATTACGATCCTCAATTATCTGTGCGAAAATCATGTCTGAGTTTCAAAATATAGAAAGCTATTATGGTAGCCGGCTGCTAATTTTTTCTTAACGCGTCAAAGGAGCTCATATTTATTCAAGGTGCATCCTTTACCAAATGCTGTTTAATTACATATTCACGAAAATAGTGCGTCCTTATGTGGGCGTAACGCTTCTCATTTTCAGTTTTTATGCTTCTGCTTTTTTATAAGGTTTAGAGAAGCTTATCAACAAGGCAAATCTCTTAGCCGAAGGAACGATTTTTATAACCAGAATTTTCTTTTTTTTTAAATAAAAAATATATATTTATAATTTTACAAACCTGGAAATAAACCTAATATAATACTTCAACAAGCCTTATACATTTTATAACAATACTTCAATAAGTTACAGCATGAGGTTTTTTAGTATACCATAATATGCATTTTCAATACAATTCAAAAGAGGTGTGGAAAGAAAAATATATAGTCAGATATATAGTACAAAGAAAAGTGTTTTGCACAAAGAAAAAAGGAAATGACCACCTCTATTATGATACAATTAACATACTTTAAGTAATTGAAAAAGATTTAAGATGGGCAGGTCAAGATTAAAAATTCGAGCAAAGCTGGTATTCTTGTGTTTTGGTGTTGGATAAGATACTTGATTCATGTATAGTGGCCTTTCTCCCCCTAGGAACGAAATTACTGGTGAATTGTTAGAGAAACCTAAATATTAAAAAAATTTGGATGGAGGGGATGGTAGCAAGACTACTGATCTCGCTTCGATTGACGATTTCATGGCGCTAGTCGGAGTTAAAAAGTAATGGTATTTATAATCTGTCAAGCCTGATACAAAATTTATTCAACAGTCGACTGTGTCCATGATTGGCATGGCAACGGTTAAAACAAGTTTTTGTTCTCTCTTGACCGTTTTACTAATTCGCCATTTGTGCTTTTTCTTCTTTTTGTTTAGATTCATGCGAAGTCGTAGAGGAGGTTAAAACTATTTTTAACTCCTGCATTTCACTATATTCATTCAGCGCTGAAGATAAAACGCAGTTCTACCAACCAAGATGGCGTCCATTTCCAGCATTACAGAACACGTCAGCTAAAACGTTGAACATGGTCTGCCCCAAGCCCTGGCGTTATTCTTCAGCCGAGCAAACCGGAAGTCTTCCGTTGTGGGGAAGAATTTCAACAATGTATAGTAAAGGTGGATACTTGGCAGAACTAGGCTACAACAAAAACTCCGCGTCAAAAGGTATTTCTGAATTGAGCCAGTTTAACTGGATTGACAGGTTTACCAGTGCTGTGTTGGTTGAATTCACAGTTTTCAACTCACGTGTAAGTCTCTTTAGCGCTGTTTGGATCCCGGTAGAGTTTTCACCAAGCGGGTCTGTAGTTTCAAGGCAAGTGATTCGCACCATTCACGTGTACAACGTTGGGGCTGGCTACAGTGCAGCCCTTCTCATCTGCCAAATTATGTTGGTGCTGTTTATAATTTATTTTGTATTCAGGGAAACGAAGGAGATGATTCAGTGCCGTAAACTCTACTTCCTGCAGTTTCTCAATTGGATTGAGCTGGCCCAAATCCTGATGGCTATTGCCTTTATAGTCATTCACATCCTCAAAGAGATAGAGCTCTTTGCGAACACCGCAAAACTCCACGAAAACATTTTCCAGTTCATCAGCTTCGACAGAGAAGTACTCCTTGATGACATAGAGACGGTGTCACTGGCTTTACTGATGTTCTTCAACACCTTAAAGTTACTGTATTTGTTTAGGTTCAACAGCCATGTCAAACATCTGTCCGACGTAATGAAGGCATCCACCATTGAGCTTTTAAACTGCTCGCTGGGATTTTTCGTGTTCGTGTTTGCTTTCAGTCATTTCGGATTTCTTCAGTTTGGAAGGGACTTGAAGGATTATTCTTCTCCTATAAACGCGCTCCAGTCTCTTCTCATTCAGGGAGTTGTAAGCGAAAGAGCTGAACATCTTCAGGACTGTCATGTCATCATTGGCCCACTGTTCTTCATCGTTTTCAACTTTTTTCTACAAGTGATATGGATAAACATTTTCATCGCCATTCTTATTTATGATTACCAAACCGCTAAACAATTCTCCAAAGCAAGATTTAGCCTAGGGCACTTCATGATTAGGAAGGTGAAGGAAATAATGAATTGTGTGGGAGACAAACCAGAGACGCCAAAGAAAGAGGGTAGCACTGGGAAGAAACGAGTGTCTTGGAAACTTGACAGCAACAAGAACAACAACAGCAACAGCAACAAAAAGAGAAAGGAAAGACCTGAAGAAAAGATGGCAGAAGTCAAGCCAGACCCAGTAAGCGAGTTGGACAGACGATTGGCGCTACTAAATGGAGCTTTAAATGATATCTACGTTGACGAGTTCAGTGGCGATATCGACATGCTGAGCCTGTGGCCAGGTGCTCATGCGCGAGGAAGGAGGGTTGCCGAGAAAGCCGAGAAGGAGAGGGCTGGTACCCACTCGGTGGAAGAAAGCTCACGAGAAAGCAAGGATGGAGGTCGTGCTTCTTTTCCAGTGTCCCCTGGATTGAAATTAACAAGTGTCGAGAGAGGCCTATAGCTTCATAGACTTTGTGTACCTCAAATGGGCTTGGATTTATTTTTCTTTACAGTAAACCGATGGTGTGGAGCAGAAATAAAAAAGAGGAATCCATGTTAAAAACTAAGTTTGTATTCAATCGCAGAAACAAGTGCAAAGAAGGCACAAGATAAAATATAAAGACAAGCATTTAAACCAGTTCAACCGAATTTCAAACCAGGCGCAACAACTTTGCCCACATGCACGTTCCAGATGCTTTCTGGTAGGAAAAAGTTACGCTTAGGTTTGTGATCACGTCACGAGCGTGGGACAAAGAAAAACTGTGTGTCCCTGACATGAATCGTACCCTGGCGTGCGTTTCTCAAAAGCCCCGAAAAGCTCGAGCTCCCGAAAACCTTTCTCGGGACTGATTTTATCGCCATAAAATTACATCCCCTAAGTACCTTTTTTGCAAATAAAGACAGCGAAGGCCTTAGTTGAAAAGGACGAAAGTAGAAGATATGGGAGAGAATGACAAAATTCAATGACAAATTTCAAAACAAACTTGGGCGCGCCAAGAACAACTCTCACTTCGCGAAAAGAACGCAGCGCGATTTACAAAGGTACTTGATGGTCGACTTTCCCGCCTGAAATTGTTTACAGAAACTTCCAAAATTCATTCAGCATGTGTACAGCAAGTTCGCCGTTGTACTGAACGACAATGATAGCGAAGAATTCAACCAAAGTTAACTTTACTTGACCAAATTTCAAAGCTCACAAACAAGATTAAAAAAGTTCATTAGCTCGTGCTTCGTAAATTATAAGCCGGGAATGAACAAAGTTAAACACAAAATGACGCTTTAAGCACTTACATCAGGCTGCCTTTACGTTCAGTAGCCCATAGAGATGAATCAGTGTTAAAAACTTAACGTTGCTGGAACTGTACAAATTGCTAAAGATAAAACTTTGCGGGCGATTCATCGAAAAAGTCTTGAATTTGATGCGTACGTGACGAACCCAACTCAGTGCAAAGGTGTCAATTGCAATTTTTGAACCAATCACAGGCTGGAAAATTGAAGCTCGCGCTATTCCTTGCGTTACATTTCCCGAAAACATCCCCGAAAATCTCGGGGGGAAATCGGGCGCTTTGAGAAACGCTTTCCGGAACCCGAGAAACGCGCCCGAAAACAGCCCCGAAAAGTTTTCGGGTACGAGAAGTTTTCGGGTCTTTTGAGAAACGCACGCCACACCCGAAAAGTTTTCGGGTACGAGAAGTTTTCGGGACTTTTGAGAAACGCACGCCTGACCTCCAAAACACCGTAATAGTTTATCAGTTTCATAATAAAGCTTAGGCTTGTCGAGAGCCCAAAAAATACCCTTTTCTTCCTAGCAGGTACATACGACAGGGTTATCCGATTCTTTCAACATAAGTATCAAAGGGAATCGAAAGGATCTGGGTACGAGATGAAATTTTCCCGCCATGCATTTTCTCGCGGCCCGCGCGCACTTAACTTACACAAACTCGAGAGAGGCGAAAACCAGCAAATTAAGATGTTTTTGCAAGAATAGGGATGCAAGACTTTATACTTTTTCGACGGTTCAATCGCTTCACAGGTAAGGAGAATGCTTGCTACTTGATTTACCAGGTATCTTTTACGGCAAATGAAGCTCTGAGTTCGACTGACTGGCCCCTGAACGTTTTCGTAGCCTGAAAGTTAAAGAGGTTTTTACAGTGGCCTTATAATAACTCGCCAAGAGGTTTGAACATTTTAGAAACACTGACTTCTGGACAATTCACTACAGTTTTACCTTAGCTAAGATAGCTTACATTTGTAAATCCCCAAAGCTTCAATAGGCAGACGAGAACATGAGTGAGACAGATAAATGAAAATACCTTGTAGTAACTCCGAGACAAAGGCTAAAGTTGAAATAATGCAATTCAGAAATTGTAAGTTACATGGTAGAAATTACTGACAGACATAAGCTTAAATTTAAACTCTAAGCATTATGCCTGACCTTACAAAAATAAATTTGGCTTTGAACTTTTTGAACTCCAGCTTGTAGAGAACAAGACAGGTTGTACCAGGAAGTCCCTAGTTTGGATTTTAACACTCATTAAAACTGTGTTGCTTGGAGTGCTAACTACACAATCAAACATGAAGTTCAGTTGCACTGTCATCTTAATTATGTGCATGACTATGGAAGTCACGAAAGGAGGTAGGAATGATATTTATGATTACTGTTTACCTAACTATGGACCCATGGGGGATTTGACAGCAATAATTATTATTTTCCTGTAAATGACAATGTTTGACCATTTTAGTGGACTTTGTATAAAGCTTTGATTGATGTTTATAGTAAACCTTGTGTCAATCCACAAATAGCCTGAAGTGGGGCATTTGTATATGTAATAGGTCTATAGCGGTGAATCCAGAAAAAGCAGAAAGACGGGGCCGAAAAATTTTTGGCGACCTTGCAACCTTGCCCCATACCTACAACACAACCCTAATGGCACATTACCGCTCAAAAGGTGGTTGATTACAATGGTTTTAAGAATAAATCCGAGGCAAAAAATTGGTAGGGGGGCAACAATAAACCTGTGTTTGAATGATTTTATCAGCCTTCACTGTCCGAGCTTGTTGAAAATAAATCCAAATGTCATATATAACATTCTTACCGGCTGCTAAATAGGGGTAAAAACAATAGAAGAACTCTCATTGGGACAGCTTAAAAGAGGTTTTATTTACAGTATTATACTGACAATAGTTTCAGGAATTAAGTAACTGGCCACTTAATAGAGGTGGCCGCTTAATAGGGGGTGGCCGCTTAATGGGTGGCCACTTATTAAGGGTTCGACTGTATTTTAAATTTGGACAGTTGGAAAAAATTAAGAAAAAAATATATCTATTGACAGTATATGTATTAGATCAACAGAGTTATATATAATTAGAACAAAAAAAGAAGCAAATAAGCAGTATCCTCAAAGGAAAAAAGTAGAAAAAAAGTAGAAAGTTTTGATCAGACCACCCTAGTGATAATTTTGGAAAAACAATTTACTCTCATGATAGTCACTGTGGTTATTAACTAGCTGTATGAGAGATACAGATTTTTAACACTTTTGTCATGACCTAGGAACCAGTGCTCCTCCAGCTAATGTGCATGTGATTTATGTGGGACCATCAACAATCATTGTGAAGTGGTGGCGAATTCAAAGCAGAGAGATAAGAGGATACAACGTGAAATATAGACCAATACTCAGTGATGGATCATACAGTGAAGTTAAAAACAAGACAGTGGATTCTCGCTGGGAGACTGAGGCCATTTTAGCTGACCTTGAAAGAAACACTGAATACAGGATTGAGGTAGCTGGAGTAAATGAAATGGGCGAAGGAGTTTATTCAGAGCCAGTAAGAGCTCAGACATGTAAGTTTAAAAGTAATAAATTTATAAAAGTTTGTTTTATATATACATCTAGCTCTTACATGTGAAAAGCACAATATGCTTATTTTGCAGATGATCCTTGTGATTCTGGTCCATGCCACAATGGAGGCACATGTACTATTCATAGCCGAAGTGACCGCGAAAGCTCCAAAAGTAATTTGTTTCACTGTGTATGTGCTGTAAATTTCACTGGTGTATTTTGTAGAAGCTTCATAAGTGGTAAGTGAAATTACTTAATGTATTTTCTTCTTGGAAAATCTTGTTGTTTAAAAGTGTTCAATTAAGATTACTTTTCAGTCAGATCAGATAAGCTACATTTACTTAACCAAGGTACATTTTCATCGCTAGGTCCATTCCTTCCTTCCCTTGCTTGCTCCGCTCCCTTGCTCCCTTGCTTGCTCCCTTGCTTGCTCCCTTGTGTGCTTGCTCCCAAACTTGCCCCTCTCCCTCCCTCCCTCCCTCCTTCCTTCCTTCCTTCCTTCCTTCCTTCCTTCCTTCCTTCCTTCCTTCCTTCCTTCCTTCCTTCCTTCCTTCCCTCCTTCCTTCCTTCCTTCCTTCCTTCCTTCCTTCCTTCCTTCCTTCCTTCCTTCCTTCCATCCTTCCTTCCTTCCTTCCATCCTTCCATCCTTCCTTCCATCCTTCCTTCCTACCTACCTACCTACCTACCTACCTACCTACCTACCTATACCTACCTCACCTTCCTTCCTTCAATCCTTCCTTTCACCTTTTCCTTCTTCCTTTCTCCTTTCTTATTAACTTATATATTATTTTATGTCAAACTATTAGTCATATTTATTCATTTCTGATTATTATTTGTTGCAAGGTGCATGTACATGCCTAATCATTATCCAGATCTGATCCTGTGAGAATGTCACTTTTTTTTTTTCATTTTAGACCTTCCATGTTACAGTCCAAATGTGAGTCTGCCTAATTTATCACCAGATGTTTCTTCAGCCTTGGCCATTCGCCGTTCAAGCCAGTTTTTAATCCAGTCTGACGTCAGTCTGGATTGTGACTTGTCCCACAGAACCACATTCCTCTGGAGTGTCTTTCAACTGAATATAGAAGAGATACCAGTACTTTCAAGAAACAGTTCCTCAGAGTTGCAAATCACCCCACGTTTGTTACCAATAGGTGTTTATTTAGTACGACTCAAGGTCATCATGCTGGGAACACCAGTGTTTGGGGTCAGTCAAGGTTACTTCAAGATAACTAGCAGTCCTTTAGTTGCATTTATTGCAGGAGGAAGCAAGGTGGTCAGAGGATTTAATAGAACTTTGGTTTTTAATGCTTCCATGTCATATGACCCTGATGATGAGAACCAACAGTTGTCAAGTAGGTAGTTTGTTAGATCAGTTTGTTATATTTTCTTATTTTGATCATTAACAATGAAGTGATAATTACAGTACAACTTTGAAGTACTGTAGACTACTTGTTGGTGATGAGTAAGACTAACAGATCTAGATGGATAGACAGACCCACAAGTCGACTGCCTGAATAAATGACTGCAGAATAAGTGAACAAATGATCGAACAAACAAACAAACAAATAAATGGATGCATGTATGTATGGATGAATAAATGGGATTTAGCAAGTGAGTATAGTGAGCAAATTACTAATGTAGAAAAAATACAAGATAATAAATAAATTATTTGGTTAGAGCTAGCTAGTGAATTAATTAATGTTGAAGTTAATTAGTTGATTTATTTCTTTATTTAGCTATTTTTAAATTATATGATCACATAATCATCATTATCATTACTCTTGAATCTTCATGTTCACATCATTTCAGGTCTCAATTTTACATGGCTGTGCAGGCAAGAGTCACTGCAGGGACTTGACGACTCAGATCAAGGAGGGTGTTCCAATGCTAGTGATGTCAAGGACGATCAATTAAGTGAGTCTGTACTCAGAGTAAGCAGTAGCCATATGGTGGAGAACAGTTCATACTTTCTAACAGTTTATGTTAAGAAAGATCAGAGACAAGCAGAATACACTCAAGAAGTGTTTATTGTTCCAGGTGATCCACCAGAAGTATATGTCAGGTATGTTAAATATTTTGCTAAAAGAAAATAACCGAGATAAAAAGATAATTCTTACTAATTTTGAGGTAATAAAACTTTTACACAGTGGTTCAATTAAGTTTAGTACTTTTTTAGGGAGGGGAACTTGCTTACTAAAAGAAAAGATTGTCTGTTTTCCAGGATTTTTCCAAGGTAAAAATTAGTTTTAAATTGACAATTTGACTAGTTTCACTGGTCTTCTTAATGCTTGACGTAAAACTTAAAAATGCCAATATGGCAGATCGTTATTTTGACATATTTTAAACTTTTACATCAAGCCTCAAGAAGACCAGAATCAGACCAGACCAGAAGACGACAATCGAAACATCGATTTAAAAATCCCATCAAACAGATCATAGCCTTTAACTTTTAGGAAACGATAAGTGAAAGTTTCAGACGTACAATTTATTTACTATTTATAACTTAAATCTACTATAAGATAAGATAAAAACTTTATTACCGTATCTGTGTATTTAGCCCTTATGGACTAATTGGGGGCACAATTAAAATACCTAAAATACTTTTTATAATGCTAAGCTAAAAATATTTAGAATACTTAACTAAAAACTAATATTTACAATGTCTTAAGCACAACAGAGTTTGCAACAGTTACTATTGTTGTCCACGTAGTCCGATAGATTGAGTTTTCTAATTTTAGTTTTGAATGCAGCCATAGTCGGCGAGTTTTTCAGGTCTTTGCTTAATTTTGACCATAGAAGTGGTCCAAGATATCTGATACAATGTTTCCCGTAGCGTTTAGTATCAAAACGCGGTAAGACAAAATCACTGTTTCTAAGCGAGTGTGTAGTGTCTTTGCGGACAAAAAGGGCAGAGACGTTGTCTGGCGCAAGCCCATTCTTGACCTTATACATAAGCGTTGCTGTATCTTGTAAACGCCTATTATATAGTGTGGGCAGATCTGCCCGTCCCAAGAGTTCGTTATAGGCTTCGGCGTGGGATCTGAATATAACTCTTAATGCGCGTTCCTGAATTCTCTCAAGTTTCCTTTTGTCCGATGACTTACAAAACTGCCATGTTAGATGGCAGTATGTTAGGTGAGGTAAAATAAACGTCTTATACAGTAATAGCTTAGCCTTGCAAGGTATTAAATTGCGAAGACGAGAAAGTACTCCGACTTTCTGGCTGGCCTTAATGCATAGCACACGGATATGCTCGGTAAACTCAAGACTATCGTCGATGTGAACTCCCAGTAGCTTGATTTGTTCTGTTTTTGTAATATCTATGTCATCGATGCTAAGGACTGTGTCGCTCTTGTCCTTATCGAGTTTTCTTGGATTGATATTTAGCGACTGGAACTTGTCTGGATTTGCTTTTAAATAGTTCTGGCGTGTTTGTGAGAAGTACGTCGAGGAGCGTCTGAGAGTGCATTGTGACTCTTGTGGGCTCTGTTATCAGGCACGACAAATTGTGTACTTCCTCCAGATCTCTAAGTAACTTTCCCTCAGCCTTATCAGGATTAAGCCTATCCATGTTCAGATCTCCTATTATCACTACGGTCTGCTTTTGAAGACACGCCTACTGAAAAATGTCGTTCATTTCTTCCTCTACATTCTGCAGGTACTTTGATCCAGTGTACCCTCTAGCTTGCTTAGGCGGTCTATAAAGCGCCAGAAATAGTATTTCCTTCCTGCCTATACTGCATTCAACCGCAATGGCTTCGAGTGTCCTGTAGGTCTTTGGCAGTTTTAGTCTCTTCGAGGGAACGGCTGTTGAAAAATAAGCAATGAGACCACCTCCTCCTTTGGCTCTGTCTCTGCGATACATCTGGTATCCTTGTAGTCTAAACTGGTCGTCAGGGTAAGATCGGTCAATTTTGGTTTCTGATACAATAAATATTTGTGCTTTCAGTAGGTCGTTCAGTAGCTTTAACTCTTCGAATTTATTCTGTATACTATTAATGTTCAAGTGTACAACAAAAGCACTGTTTGCATTGTTTTTCCTTTCTTCGACAATCCAGTTCACCTGGGAATTCGGAAGGTCTTCATTAGCATAATCATCTTCAAAGTCGCTAGCTTCCATCGCCGAACCAGTTGACGGCGCATTTACTTGTGTGTTAACCTCATTTTGAAATGAGAGGTTTGCAGTCATGAAGGGAAGATTGCACAATGAACATGTCCAGTCGATGTCAGGAAAATCTAAGTAGTACTTGAAGGATGCCTTTGTTAGTCCGATACATTTAGCATGCGACCATGAATTACATACAGCACACAATAGGGCGTCCTGATTTGAGCGAACGTTTTTGCAACACTCCTTGCAAGGATATTTTGGTGGTTTGTTGATGTTCCTTGGTCCAGGGTTTAATTGTACGTCTCCTCCAAAAATAATTCGGTGGAGCTGGAAGGTGCTGTTGCCGTTCGCAGAGTAATAAATTCTCGATGCAAGATAAACATTTCCACGGCCACGACCTCGCTGTATAGTATGTTTCGAATTTACTACAGATTGCCTCGCCGCTCTCGGTTCCTGTCTTGCAACAAACTGTATACCGTATGGTAAAGTTGTATCCTCTTCATATTCGTAGTCCGATGATACGTTCGCAAGCAGGAAAATAAGAAGAAATCGCAGTGTCAGTGATTTGCATCCATATATTATAATCTATTATGTTTTGAGAACTTACTGGATCCTAGTTCACTTTTATACACTTGAAAACTTGATCAATCTGAGTATAGAATACTGGTGTAACTAATTCAACGTAATTAGATCAAATCGAGCCTAATTGAACAATTGAGTTTGAGTAAGTTCGGTAATCAAACACAATCGAACCAGAAAATGTTTGCGAGAGTTTAACTGCATTTGATTTCCAAAACCAATCAAACCCATGTATATGTTGATCTCTGACACCATCTTAAAAGTTGACAAATGTCCTGCCCATTGATGACAAGTTTTTTTGTGATGTTTTGTAACCTGCCAGGTGTGTGGATAACTGTGATGTCAAAATAAACCCATCCAGCAGAATGGCTCTGCAAGGAATCTGCGCAGGTGCCTCATGCGGAGGTACTCTTACTTACAAATGGTCCCTTTTCAAACACACAAACAACACCTCCAACGAGACCCAGTGGGTTGAGATTTCCGCTATACAAGAGTTGATAAGTACCAGATTGTCATCGACAACGCTTGTCACTTACCCTGGAGTATTGATGCCAAATGTTCAGTACAAGTTTGTATTGATTGCCAAGCGGCAAGGTGGACATCCGGGATATTCTGAGTACCAGGTCACCACCAATAGCCCTCCTACTGGGGGAACGTGCAGCGTTAGCCCGTCATCTGGAGTCACTCTTACAACAGAATTTACTTTTACATGTACTGATTGGCAGGATGCTGATTTTCCATTGCAGTAGTGCAAATTTTTGTTCGAACGAGGAATCAGTAGTTGAGTATAAATTAGTTCGTATGACAAAAAAAAAACGGGCCGGGTTGTTCGAAAGCCGATTAACACTAACCCAGGATTACAAGCTGATCAAGGATTCAATTTCTCTTGTATAGAAAACGTTTTTATCGCTTATGTTAAGCGGAGTTTGATATAAGTGGACGTCAAAACTGGAGGGCAGAAAATATAAACACAAAACTTCACTGAAAAGCTAAAATATTGAAATCAAAACTCATGCTAATCCTGGTTTAGCTTAATCGTGCTTTGAACAACACGGCCCTGAACATTTAAAAAACGTATTCTTGAAGAAATGCTATTTAAAACTAAGTACTTAATAAATTGCGTCATATTACACCTGAAGCGAAATAAACATTAATTACGTTTTGTTTTATCCAAGTTTGAATTGTATCACACACACGTCAGATTAAACTGCGATCAGGCGTTCTTTTATCATGGCGGGAAAAAAAGAACGTCTGATCGCGGGTTGACATCAGATAGGTAAGATCAAGGACCTAAGATACAGAAAATAACTGTTTTTGCTCTGTCCGTCTACACCAGTGTTGCACATTTCATTATTTTTTTAGTGTTGAAAGGCTTTCGTCGCGCATCTTTTCTCGTAATTTCTTTCTTGGCAGATGAAGTCTAGCATTGTGCAGCAGTTAACAGCTGTCCAAGCAGAGACGGTCGTCAGGGTCCAGCAGGTGTCAAATGTTATTGCCCAGGCCACCTCGGTCATCAGTGAGGTGACAGTCGAAGCGCAGGTAATTTACACCACATCTATTAAGGTGATTCCACGGAATTGCATTGCGCATCCTTGCTGCGCATAATTTTTCGCGTCATTTAGAGCGCGCATAAGCGCGCTCACACGATAATAAGGATTTTCTTCAGGTTAAGCTCGGTAGGGAAATAAATGGTCGTTTTCTTCTAAACGAGCACGGTGACCTTCATTTTTTTTATTTCATTATGTTAATAAGAACAGTATCTTCATTGCTTAAGAAAAAAAAATAGCAAAAATCAATGACCAGTTTTTTGGCAATTTTAATAAATTCTACTGAAAAGACATAACGGGTCCAACATCGCAAGTCCAAAATTATATCGCGAATACTGAATACGAAGGTATTCAAACTCTGTGTGTTATCAGATGCTGCATTGATAAAAATCGAGCTTATTTGTTGCGCACGGCTTTTGCAAAAGGTTGCTTAAATAACCGTTTTTGTCAGCATTGTGCCAAAGAAACAAGCACGGTGACCCCCTCTTTTTATTACATTTTTATTATCTCCTTGATTCGTTAGTTCAGTGTACAAAGTTTCATCTGAAATCTATGGCGGGTTCTTTTACTAGGGAATTACCTTAGGTAAGTGTTGATGCTCGTTTATACGAAAAAGCCCATAATTAAATGAATTCCGCTGTGCTCTGTTTCAAAAAGAGATTGTCAAATGTATATGATTTCAAGGTTTTGCACCGACGGCTTAAGATTATCCCCGTAGTACTCTTTTTGGGAGTAACTTTGATGTTACTTTCGTTTGCTTACATTAATTTCTGCTGGTGCTGACGAACGTTAACCAATTCAGGAGCAATAATTGTACAACCGATTGAGCTTTTACTGGCGCATGACTGTATTTTTCAGAAAGCTGCCACGGATGCCCTCCAAAAGATGACAAAAGTGTTGAAAAAGGAGTCTACAGCCGGGGAAAGTTATGAAACGCTTTTTGATGGCGCAAAGAGCCTAGTGACTGGCCTCGGAAGCATGCTGAGAGTGTCGTCACACGAGGCAAGAGTATATGATTCTGAGTCGCTCAAGGAGTCTTACAACAACGACAAATTCATAGCCGCGCCTGGTGCGCAACACGTTCGCAAATACCGGAAGCGGAACTTTGGAAAGAGGTTTTCATTGTTATCAGATCTCTTGGTAAAAAGGAAGAAGAGAGACGCGGACTATGAAGCGAGTGAAACACAGCTTCAGGTAGGATTTTCTATAAAATCATACAAGAACCAAGTGAGTAAAACAAAAGTAAAAGCGTAAAACTGAGTTGAAAGTAAACAAAAATAATTGACGAAGCTATTGACGAATCGGTTAGTAGGGGAGCAGCGCGTAAAATGGCGAGCGAAAAATAAGGGGAGGGTTGTGGAGGAGAAGGCATTCCCTCGCTCGCTCGCTATTTTTACCACACGCCGTTCGTCGCGCTAATCCCGTTTTTCGCACTGCTCCCCAACTAACCGAACGCCTGGAACAGGCTAAGTGCTGACATATTTAAAACTCAGTTTACACAATTTTAAATCGTTGTCAGAGATACAAACTATGATGTTGCCTAGATTACTCTTGCACTTAAGAAAATGGTAAATCAAGGATGTGCAAATCTTTTCTATTTTTTTTTTCAGTCTAAAAAGCAAGTTTTGAGTATGTTCAACTCGCTGGAGGAGGTCGGTAGCACGATCTTGTCCCGAACCCTCGTCGGAGAGGCGCCGAGTGAACTGTCAGCCCAGTACATGTCTCTCCTCGTGTCCCGGGAGGATCCTGATTTGCTCGCTGGTTCTGTTTTGTCAAGCAAAGGGAGTAGTTTTACTTTTCCTACAGTTCCCAATCTATTTGGTAATGGTACACAGTTTGTAGATAGCCAGGTAGGCAGTGACTAGTGGAATGCAAACATCAATAACTCGCATACACTGATTACCATTAGCCCATTCTATCACAGTTATAGCTTGTAGAATCTTGCTTTTGAAAATGTCTGGTGACACAATGCAAATCAATGTTTTCTGTTATATTTTAAAACTGTAATGATAGACGACGAGATCGACAAAATTAGTATTCGCAGAAACGTATACAAGTGGTATAAAAGGGTTTAATTTTTTTTTTCTTAAAAACTGTGAAGATGACTCTTGTCGGAAACGTTTAGTATTAGTGTTAATATTTTGTAAGAGAAATAATTATGATTTTACTTTTGGTTTTCTATGTCGCCCAAGCCCGGACAGTGGGTTTTCCGACATGGAGGCGGGAGCGAGAAACATGCAGTTACACTCTAACCTTTCCTGCAATCTAAACTTGCGAGCGTATATCGATAACACGTTTCAGCAAAGTCCCCTTTCCACAAGGTTTTGTGAAAATAATTGCTTAATCGCGTAGTTGCGAAAAGCGACAGTAGTTTTGGAAAATGATCTTTGTCTCTTTGGCCGGTTTTTAATTAAAACATAAATAAATGACTGCCGCAGTGATTTGCTGTGTAATGTATATTTTTATGATAGTCAGTTAATAAAGAGTTATTTTATAGTGAATTAATAACGTTATATTTTCGCAATATCTCTGAAGCTGGTTTGGAAAATTACGTTCAACAAAAATATTCTTTTTCTCTGCACGTGACAGGTGACGACAACAAGCTTCATGCCTTTCACATGGGACCCCTCAGGAGCACGAGTATCTACAGGAGTGTCAAGTCTTGAATTAAAGACAAGTACTGGACATCTTTTAAATACGACAGAACTGGAATCTCCGATATCTATTAAGCTAACCAACACACATGATTTAACAAACAGTTCCCAATCCCATTACGTTAAAGCAAACAGAACCGTTTTCCACAAGATAAATATTACGCAGTCAGGCATGGCTCTATTACTAAGAGTGCGTCCAGAAAACAACGCCACAGAGTTCTTTGTGTCTGTCAAATACGGGGAGCGGCCGTCTCTTAGCAACAATGACCTCAACGTAACCATACCTGACCTGTCATCATGCCTTCATATCTCGTCTGGTTACATCAACTGCTCACGCGATCCATATGTGGTGTTCCTGAACAGTGATGCCGTTATAAAGACAGGGAACTACTTCATTGGGATAACAGCTAAGGCAAGGACTTCTGGAACCTCGCGAGTCAAGCGCTGTACAGACCGCGGACGGTCAAAGAGGTCATGCGTACAGTACAAGGAACCACCCACCACAAGTGCCACCTATCACGTACCTCAGTACCTCACAGGAGATGAAAACTACACCATGCAGGTGATACCAGCTGCTTGTCTGTACTGGAACGCGGAAGCGTCTAACTGGACAACCGAAGGATGCACGGTAAGAGGGAGACATTTCTAAGCCCTTTTAAAAAGGAATTTATTTTTGACTGCGCCAAATATACCGTACAATTTAGTGTTAGACGCTTTTTTCGTTGCTTTTAGCAGTAAATAGTAGCGCACCGTTTCAAGAGGTTTGTCACGCTGGTCTTCCGTTTTGTGCGGATTAAATATTATTATTCTTATATTATCACTAATAAGCTTTCTCAGACCTCTCCTCTCAGGCCCTCCCCCTCCCCCTCCCCCTCCCCCTCTTCCAACGCACAAACCTGCGTATGCACCTCCCTGCAAATTTAGGGTGGATTATTTACTTTCAGGTAGCTGAAACGACGACTCAAGACTCCATACACTGCTCTTGTAATCACTTGAGTTCTTTTGGAGGTCAGTTATTCGTGGCGCCGAATCCCATAGATTTTGACAAAGTGTTCACTGAGTTTCATCGCCTTCCAGATACTGGAAACGTAGCTGTTATAATAGCAGTGAGCTGTGTATTTGGACTTTATCTGCTGCTCCTGCTGTGGGCTCGAAAGGTTGATAAGCTTGATCTTTTAAAGGTAATCATACAATAAGTACAAGCTATGAGACTTTTAATAGATTGCAATAATGGTACAAAATAACAAAGACAATACATGCAAAGCTGACACTACGTGATAGAGTCCAAACTGAAAGTCAAAAATGCAACCTCTGGGCCATCCTCGGAAACCCAGGGCTGCAAAGGGGGACGGGAAGGGAAGGGAGATACTAGGAGCGTTTTTGACTTTCAGTTTGGACTCTATCGTGTTGTCTCGTTAAGTGTTTGCATTTCTACGTTTCTACGTAGTGTCAGTCTTACATTTATTGTCTTGGTATTTTTTTTTGGCTGATTAGAGCTGTCGCCAGCTCCTACGTACATCAACAGCATTTTCGTTGGCGGTCCTTTGCTTTCAGTTGTCACTTACAAAATAACACTGACCTTGCTGGAGGGCGAGCTAAGCGCTGGGACATCCAAAACAAAGCGACGTCAACCAGTCGTGCTTGACTTTTTCCTATTTTTGGATGTGCCAGAGCGTAGCTTGACCTCCAGCAAGGTGTTATTTTGTTCCATATGACCGTTTGCTGCAGAGGGTCCATCCAAGAAATATTTATAAACAGTCTCCATACTATCAATTGTATCTATTTCCAGGAGCTATTTATTTTTATTTTAGTAATAGCAACAAGATAAGAGAGGACGGTTTATTTCAAACTAAACATACATATAAAATAATCAAACTGAACTTTTCGATGTTTTTATGCTGTTTGGTAACATTTATTAAATAACAACAATAATAACTAAAGTAAATGTGGTGGATAAATACCTTTTGAAAGCATAAAGGTAACTTGGTTCCTTGTTCATAATTAAAACGTTATGATTTACCATCTAGGGAGGGGAGCTGAAGAGATGGGGGGGGGAGGTATACTTCCAGACGGTGACCCTAATAGAACTTTTACAGTATGCCTTGTCTCAGTTTTTCCTATCTTTTTACTGCAGGTGGGTAAGAAGGCATTCGTAGGACTTCGCTCAGCTTCCTCTCACTTCTACGAGATCCAAATATCTACTGGCGTTTGGCGCAACTCAGGCACTACTGCTAACGTGTACATTATGTTGGAGGGCGAGCTGGGTACTAGTCGACCCTACCATTTAAAAGATGACTCGTGTATACCGTTCGCAAGAGGGAGCATTATCTCCTTCATCCTATCCATCCCTATCAACATTGGCCCCATTCGGCGCGTGCGCGTGTGGCACGATAACTCAGGCAACAATCCCTCGTGGTTTTTGAACCACATCAAGGTCTGTGACATGTCGACTCGAGAGCAGTGGACCTTTCTGTGCTTCACGTGGCTGGCTGTGGAGAAAGGTGATGGTTTAGTCGATCGTTCCCTTAGTAGCACTTCACCAGCTGAGAAAGAAATGGATTTTGTGGTTTTTGTCCAGAATAGAATAGCTGAAGAATTCAGCGATGAGCATTTGTGGTTTTCTGTCGCCACAAGACCTCCAAGGCACCGGTTTACTCGAGTCCAGCGGTTGTCATGCTGCCTGTCGCTAATGCTGACCAGCATGCTGGTAAGTGCCATGTTCTACGAGTTTGACATCAGGGCGGATAACACACAGGGCTCCCTTAAGCTGGGACGTTTTGTCATAAACCTCAAAGAGTTTATCATTGCAGTGCAGAGCCTTTTCGCTATAATTCCTCTGAATTTGCTGATCGTGGAACTCTTTTGCCGCACAAGATCACCGACTGAGAAGAAATGGATACAAAACACAACTGATACCCCAAGGAAACCTGTAAAGGAGAAAGGCGAATTCTCATTTCCACACTGGTTTATTCTTGTTCCTTGGTTACTCTGTTTTCTATCTTCAGTTTGCTCGGCTACTTTTGTTGTCTTCTACAGCTTACAATGGGGTGCAGATACAAGCGAGGAGTGGCTGATTTCAGTAGGGATGTCACTTTTTATGGAGATATTTGTATCGGAGCCGCTTAGGATCATTGTTTTTGCTTTCATACTGTCGCATATTTGCAGGGAAGGCGCTGATCACTCCACCCAGACGACTTACCATACGGATTTGGTCATTGATGTTGACGATATCCATCTAAGCGGGCTAGACAAAGAAGAGGAAGATGTAGAGATACCGAAGCCGCCGAGCAAGAGACAGTTACGCCATGCGAGGGCCACACGAATGCGAGAGCTTTATATGTACACAGCTCTAAGAAATATAGTTTCGTACATCGCGTACTTGTGGGTTCTGATAGTTGTCTGTTATGGGGGACGTAGTGAGCATGGGTACCTGATGACTTCGTCCATTGAGCAAACATTTGGAGAGCTTAACAAGGTAGGTGCATAATGAAGGTAGACACGGCTACGTAGACTATGATAACACCGTAAAAAGAGAAGATCCCTTAGCATATGAGAGAACCAATCAGACACCGTTGTCTCATACAAATGATAAAAGAAAAGTGTGTATACATGTCTAACGAAAACCTTCTTACCACATCAGTAGTGATGAATAGTGAGTAGTGATTCATGTTACGTATAACTGGCATGGTTACCTGTCTTAGGAGATTGTTGTAACTGACCAAAACAAAGACCAATCAAAAGAAATGTAAATATTACAATGAACCTATCAAAACTGGTGAAAAACGCGGGAAAAAGTTGCAAAACGCCCCGAATCGCGATTCGTGTTGGTTTTCTTCCTAACCGTGAAAGAAAACCGCCAGAATGTTTGCTTTGATTGCTTAAAACAAAGTGTGAGTTAGGGTATTGAGCTAGTTACAAGGCTTATTCTCTCATCCCATTGTATAATGTGTTAAGAAGAATAGACCTTTTTCGCTTGGGCGGTTTGTTTTCCCATTACAGACCACGTGATATTCTCTAGAGAATTTTTCTTTTATCCACATAAAATTTATTCATTCATATACACGCGACTATGTGAAAATTTGAAAGCAAGAATTCTCAAGAGTATCATCAGATGGTCTGTAATGGGGCAACAAAACGCCCAAGCGAAAAAAGTCTATTGTCTTTGGCAAGAAGGGTTCAAACAACTTTGCTATTCTTCTAACCGCCCAGCCCAGTTTAATTTTCTTTGGTAAATATTTCGTTCCATTCTGTTTCTTTTATGATTTAATTTCTAACCGTGCTTTCAGATTTCTAACCACTTGAGTACGTGGGACTGGGCCCGAGACGTTCTAGTACCAGGGCTTTATGAGGACGGAAAAGAACTCACATTAACTAATTCCAGTCCCTATGTCGGCGATGGTGACGCGGTTCTTGTTGGTATGCCACGCCTTAGGCAGCTTAGAGTCAAAAGAGGTATTCAACAGGCGTTTTGGCTCACAATTTAGTTGTGTTATTTTCTAGACAAGACTGGCAACTTTTTGTATTGGTTTGGTTTGGTTACTAAGTTCTTGAAAAACAGGATACAAATATTTGCAAAAAAAAAGAGCCTATTCCTCCAGTGGAGCTAATGTTTAAAGCCATTGCAGCCAATTCATAAAATCTTTAGTGGCCTTTTCTGGATATTTGAAGCACTTGAAGAATATTCCGTCTTTCGGGTCGATATTGTACCTCTGTTAATCAGTGATATGTACATTGATCAAATAAATCCTTAAATGGAGGTCTTATACGAGCATTACAGGCAAGTCAGTTTAAAATAAAACAGCTACCTTTTTTGACCAAATTTTTTCGTCTTCGTGTTATCTGTTTTATTGAATTCACCTTTTATGAATCATACTGCTTTCTCCTTTCTCCTTTTCAATAACAATGTAAAATCTCTTTTCATTGAAGATTCCTGTGACGTCATAGATGAAGTACAAGGCCTGTTCAACTCGTGCGTGGCATCGTACTCATACAGTGATGAGGACAAGACAAGCGTCTATCAACCAAGGTGGCTCGCATTTTCCCCATCGGAAAACACGTCAATCAGCATTCTTAATCAGATCTGTCCCAGTGCCTGGCGTTATTCATCAGCGAGGCAAACACAGAGTCTTCCCTTATGGGGACGACTTCATCTTTTTCGCAGTTATGGCCAAGGAGGTTATCTGGCAGAGATGGGCTACGACAAAAACACTGCGTTGAACGTAATCTCCGAGCTAAGCTCGTTTAACTGGATTGACAGGCTCACCAGTGTTGTTATAGTTGAGTTCACGGTTTTTAACCCTCATGTAAGTTTGTTCAGCACGATCTGGATCCCTATTGAATTCTCACCAAGTGGGTACGTGATTTCTAATCATATGATTCGTACCATGCACGTTTACGACATTGGCGGAGGTTATAGCGCTGTTACTACACTCTGCCAAGTGCTGCTGGTGTTTTTTATTATTTACTTTGTCGTTACCCAAGCGAAGCAGATGATTCAAAACATTCGACTTTACTTCTCGCAGTTTCTCAACTGGTTAGAACTTGCACAGACTGTAACAGTCTTTGCTTTTCTGGTTACTCACATTTTGAAGGAAGCAGAGCTCTTTGCTAACACAGCGAGACTCAGCGAGAACATTTTCCAGTTTCTCAGCTTTGATAGAGGCGTCTTTCTGGATGTTATGGAGTCAGTTTTTCTGTCCTTGCTGATGTTTTTCAACACATTTAAGTTATTGTATTTGCTCAAGTTCAGCCACCATGTGCAACATTTGTTCCAGGTAATGAAGAGATCTGCTCTGGAACTCATCCACTGCTCGCTTGGATTCGTTGTATTTATGGTTACATGTATTCATGTAGGATATCTTCTGTTTGGGAGGGAATTGTATGCGTTTTCTTCACCCATCAACGCTTTACAATCTCTCCTCGCACAGGAGGTTAACCATTTTCACGACTGTTGTGCAGTCATTGGCCCAGTTTACATTTTAGTTTTGAGCCTGGGACTTAATGTTATCTGCATCAATCTATTCATTTCTGTTCTTATAGACAATTACGATACTGCTAGACGACTTTCCAAAGGAAAATTTAGTCTCGGAAACTTCATGATCACAAAGATGAAAGAGTTACTTGGTTGTGTTGGAGATCAGACCAAAACGCGAAAGAAAGAGAAACGCACGAAAACTAAAGTCCCCAAACTAGAAACTCCCAACACCGAGATGACAGAGGATGCAATTGACGTGGTAGATGATATAGTGAGACAGACGAGTCAGATTAGACATAGCCTCAATGAATTGTATGCCGACGACTTTGGGGATGACTTCGAACTGTTTTCATTGTGGCTTGAGATTCGCACGAAGGGCAAAGAATTATCTGGTGATGGACAGGGGAATTTCAAGGAATCATCTGAGGATGCAGAAGGGCATTGGAAGGAGCCAACCAGGGATACAGGAGAGTATCACAAGGAATCATCTGGACATGCAGAAGGGTTTAGAAAGGAATCGCAGAGTGCATCTGAAGCTACAAAAAAATATCGCAAGGAATCATCTGAGGCTGCACAAGGGTATCGCAAGGAATTATCTGAAGATGCAGTGGTGTTTAGCAAGGAATCATCTGAGGCTGCACATGGGAATCGCGAGGAAATATCTGAAGATGCAGAGCTGTTTAGCAAGGATTCGTCTGAGGCTGCACAACAAGGGAATCGCGAGGAAATATCTGAAGATGCAGAGCTGTTTAGCAAGGATTCGTCTGAGGCTGCACAAGGGTATCGCAAGGGATTATCTGAAGATGCCGAGCTGTTTAGCAAGGAATCGTCTGAGGCTGCACAAGGGTATCGCAAGGAATTATCTGAAGATGTGGAGGTGTTTAGCAAGGAATCGTCTGAGGCTGCACAAGGGTATCGCAAGGAATTATCTGAAGATGCAGAGCTGTTTAGCAAGGAATCATCTGAAGATGCACAAGGGTTTAGCAGAGAGTCATCAGACAATGCACAAGGGTCTAACCAGGAGTCATCTGAGGATGCAGAAGCATATTGCGCGATTTCGTAATAAACACAGTTGAATGGTGGCCCGTGAGATTTTAGTGCAGCGAAAGTATCCATTAAGTGAGCATTGGAGAACTTTAGTCATTCACTTTTAAAATCTCCTCGGGTGCCTTAGGGAAAGAGTTAACGTTTTCCAAATTTACTAACCAAGAAGTGTTGATATCAATGGATGAAGCATGGCATTTACATTGTTGTAAAATGGCTGAAGACGTTATTAGTTTATTCTTTATAATTACGATTGAGATTTCTTCGCCATTGCTTGCAAAACATTTGACTTTATCTTGCTTAATTGAGCTCAGCTAATATCAAGCAACTTCATACCTAAACAGTTTTTGCATGCTTGCTTTACTTCGATCTGTGTGGAGACCAGTTGATTAATGATTTAAATGGTATACAAAATGGCGTCGTTAGATTATAATGATGAGGCTTTGTGTATTCAATAAAAAAAAAACATTTCCTCGCCTTACGGTTTGTAATGTCATTGTACAAACTTTCTTTGAATCAACCTTGTTCTCAGGTTCTCCCTCTGTTTCTTTCGTTGTCCTAAAGTTGCTGGGGCTCTCTCCTCGCAGACAGGAAAGAAAAGAGAGAACGCCCAGCATCAAGATTGGTTTTGTATTAACATTACTGAAAACTGCGATATTCAAAGTTATTCGAGGAAATTCGGCCAATTAAATGCGCCAGTATGTTTTGAATGTGTGTTCTGTAGCAGAGCGGAGTTAGGTGCAATTTAGGAAATGTGTTGGCATGATAGCGACCATCTTTTGACGGACAAAAGCGATTTTCTTCACGGTGAAACAGTTTTTATACAACCATTTTTAACCTTAGTTAGACTGTTAGTAGTATATTAATTTTTTGTTCTAGTTTTTAATCTTAGTTAGCTACAGTTTTAGATATTTTTAGTTTTCATTACTGCATAGGTTTTGTCCTTTTTATTGTATCTTAGATTTTAATGTATTTTAAAGGTTTGACATTTATTTTCTCAGAGGACCCTCCTGAAAACCACCTCTAGGTGATTGGAGGCCTCCTCTTAAAATATTATGTATTATTTATTATTATATTTTGTTATTTTATTTTCGTCATGAAGAATAAGATACATCCATTTATTATCATACTAAGGTACGTGGGTACTCATTCTGTGAACGATAAGCTGCACGATTTCTACCTGAAGTAATTGAGTGTTAAAACACTCGGTTTACATGGCATGTCGAAACATGGTCGCTATGAATATTGAGGCTATAAAACAATTTCAAAATCACTTGATAGCGCTGTAAGGGTAAGGGTGATTCATTGCATCTCATCGCGTTCAGTTTATCCTCAGTGACAAACATCTGATGTTGATTCCAGCGGAAAGATTCTATACTGGTCAATTGACGTAACGCAGCCTCTTATTGTGCTCGGTTTTAACTTGTCATGCATGAGAAGCAACAATCCGAAATGCTACATGTGCCCTTGTGAAGCTTATCTTAGACTTCTTTCTTGGGCGAATGAGTTGTGCGTGAAAAGAGAGACTTCAGTTTTCTGCGGCTACAAGCGCAGGGCAAATTAAATTGAGGGCTGCTTCGGGCCCAAATTTTGGTGAACTCCCTTTCAAAAGTGCTAACTTTATTTAAGAACTAATAAACCCGTCCGAGTGCATTGTTGCGTTATATAAGAACACGAGGGAAGCGCACTTCTCGAGTGTTCATAAAAATTCCCGCGTGCTTATATGCTCAACAATGCACAAGGAGCAATTTTTTTATTTCTTTTATAAAATGTTAGAGAAACTTTGCGCGCTCAGCTGAACTCGCGAGGTAAGCCGCGTGCATTGTAACTCGATAAAGCACGCGCGTGACGGAAGCAGCGTGCTTTATGGAGCTAATATACAGATTTTGGCAGGCCAAAAAGCGGAGCTTATGTTTTTTTGCTCGAGTTAATTACAGTGTTACTAAGTAGCCACACCATGTTTCTAAGCTTATACGGTGGCCCATCGCTCATGGTTAAACTTAATATCTTAAAAACCTCTCATGGTTTTGTTGGCGTAAGCGACGTCAATATATTTCGTGGTTGCACTTTATTGGGTTCCTCACGTACGCACGTAGGGGCAAAACAATTCTTTGTAATTCCGGTTATTTAAGTCACATTAAAGCCGTTTTTGTGTGAGAATTGTGGCAGTTTGTGATTTGGGGTTGTGTACGTTAACTTAGAATAAGCTTACAATGTTGTTTTGACTCTTTTGAACCGTTTTCTTTTCGTCGCGGTTTGGGAACTCGAACTGACCGGTCACAGCGAGCGCAATTCCTCGAACATTTTGTAAAGTGCGTCATAGCCTTTGGCAGAAGGTGTATCAAGTTTGTATGTGCATATTTATTTAGAACAAGCAACCTCTTTCTATAGCTTTGTAATTTATTTGTTTTCATAAATTCTTTCTTTTTAACACTCAATTTAAACAACCTATCTAACAATAAATATTATATTTTTTCTTAACAAAGAAATGTTCTTGAAGGGATATAACACAAAATAAATACGGGATCAAATATGCATCCTTCACTGATTAAGACCTCGAAAGGTCGAATAAAATTAAAAGTATTATAATTTAATTACAATTCTTTTCCAAACAGCGAACGTTAGCTGTTTAATATTTGGTACCAATGGTTACTCAAGATAACCTATAAGCAAGATTTACTTTGATTTAGTTAATAACTATTCCCAATTCTAATGCATATGCATTCTACAATTTAATTTTAATGCCTAAAATTAATTCCAATTGAAAGACGGCAAATTTAAAATGTCACATTTTCCATCCTTTCGTACTAGTAAAACGCTATCACTTAAAAAAGAAAATTCTAAAAAAAGCTTTGAAAAGAATTGCCAGCAACACAGGCCATGAAAAATAAATATAAAAATAACAAAACATAAAAGCTTGCGGAAACGATTTTATCTCAAAAATCTAGTTTTTGGTCTTACACCATGCCGTCTTTCGTGAATGTTTATTTGTTATCACTCTGTAATCCTCCGTAAGAAAAAAGATGGCGGCGGTACATTTGACCACAATACCTTGCGAACCTAACACAGTCCATATAGCACACAGAAAGCTATGTTTTTGCAAAATTCATCCCCGTACTAACAACATTGTTCATGCTGGGTTTCAAGGTTGTGGAGCTTTTCTGTGCGCTATTATGAGCGTTTTTGCAGTTTTTGCGTGCTTAGCATTATAGGTAAATGTACTAGTCGCCATCTTTTTGCTTACGGTGGATTGGATACACATAAAGGGCAAATCACGAGGATTGGCCCAAAACAGCAATTTAATTGTCTCCAATAAACTTGGGATAATACTAGCACACTGCTTTTTATTTTCGCGAATATTACAGTTCCAGGTGACATCATGAAAATATATCTTTTCTGTTTCACGTGAGGCCCCTGAAATCTTTTTTTCCTGCGAAATTTTTTTTAAGGACTTGTGGTTTACTTAACTCATTATTTACGTACACTGTTGCTATCTGAAATCGCTTTTGCACTTTTTTCTTCTTTAAAGCTGAAAATTTTTCTTGCGCTCAACACAAGATGAAATGATTTTAAATAATTCACAATTCACAGCAATTAAGTAGGAGCCTCTTTAGAAACTGCTTATACAATAAATTTAATGTTTGAAACATCGTAGTTTCAACTTTTTTCCTCATCGCATAATTATAATTTGTTACATTCGGCTGAATCCTGTGTAATAATTCTTAAAACTATTTGTCAAATGAATGTTGCGAATATAACGTTTTGTGATTAATGAAGACGTTCAGACTTTTGTTTCCAGCCCACGACCATTGTTTTATCGTTTGCCCGTTTTCCGCCTTCCAGATTAGCCGTGTTATACCTTTCTTAATTCTTTTACCTGCGTCAACCTAACTATGGAATTCCTGCAATTTCCCTGGGTCGAACATTTTCTTTAAACTGCCCTACAATGTTTCCCGGTGGAAAGTACCGCCCGACGACAACATTTCTCCCATCAGGGGCTACAGCCATTCCCATGCCAAACTCCTCCGTCCCAACCCAAACTAACTGTGTAAAATGGCCCGTATCAGAAGTGTAACCCGGGCACTCGAAGTCGTAATCTTGTACTTCATCGTACCACATGTCAACCGCCCCACGGGCGGAGAGCGGGCTATCCCACGTGTACGCCAAGTTCTCCCCGCGGTCTTTTTGCCCGCTGTGCGTCAGTGAATCGGTCTTAACCAGGCGTTCTGCGTAATTCTGCGCTTCTGCAGCCAGCAATGGAGACCAACGAAGCGGTGGGGCGTTGTGAAATGTACGGTAGTAATTATGTGAGATGGCGCACTCAGTTTTGAATTTTTCTGGTGATGCAAGAAGATTATGAGATGAGATTACACAAATGAGAATGCGTGCAACAAAATATCCAGTGCAAATGTGCAAAAGTGGACAACACTCATTTTTATACAAAAAGGAGCTTTTCCAGTGACTCTTTATAAAAGCAACTTAGTGCTTGCTTTGGTTTCTACTGGTGCTGTTTGGCTACGTACGAGAAACTAAAGATGGCGGCTCTACATTTTACCACAATACATTGCGAACCTAACACAGTCAATAGGGCACAAAGAAAGCTATGTTTTTTTGACGAAATTCGTCCCTGTACCAACAACATCGTTTTTGCTAGGCTTGAAGTTTTAGAAATTTTCTTGTGGGTGGTAACGAGTCTTTTTATAGGGTTTTTGTACGCTGATAATTATGGGTAAATGTACCAGTCGCCATCTTTTTTCGTTTCGGTGGATTATAACTAACAGGTAGCTTTGACAGCAAATTACAAACAAAACGAAATCTAATTCGCGACTTTTCCAGAAATTACACGGTATATTACGCCATTCTTGTTTTCTTTTTCTTTTTCTTTTTTCTTCCTTTTACCGCTATCGTTTCGCTCTGTCGACAGTCATTAACGACGCTTAATAGCTGTCCTCAAATATCGATTCCGGCGTTAATAACTCCTCTTCGTCTAGATTCTAACTTAAATAGAAAGTTAAATAATTGCATATTACAAGTAACCTTCAAACAGGAGTTTCAAATGAAGAAGGCTTTCGGTGACAGATTCAAAGTTTACGGCTTTTTCATGGACACTAACAGCTTACAACGCAAATATCAAACAGGTTGCAAGTCATGGTAGGACCTAAATGCCAACAGGTTGAATGTTTTAAAACCATTTAACAATAGGATCGGCAGCAGAATGGTTTGAAACACCTGTTTGAACGATTCTATTGTCTCCAACAATGATGAACTTAATAGAAACGTGCTTTTGTGTGCCAACTTATTCATAGCTGCTACCTCTTTCAGCAGGTGTATCTGGCGGAACTCCCGATCCCGAACGTCTCCTTGCACTTGATCGTCGTCTTTTCAGTCGACCTGAGGAATCTCTGGGGGGTTTAACATTGTCTTTAAACTCTCCAACGAGATTTCCCGCCGGTTTATACAGTGCTGCAACATACTGCGTTCCATCATCTGAGACACACTTTGCCACGCCAAACTCGCGCGAGGAAGCCCAAACGACTTGCGTAAAGTTACCGCACTTGGCGTTGAAAGCTGGAACTTCAAAGTTGTAATCCGTTGCTTCTTTATACCACATTTCGACAACTTCTGAGCCACTTAACTCTTTTCCGTGTGCGCTCACTAGGTTTTGACCTACTTCTTTTCCTTCGCAACGTTCGAGACAATTCACTGATGCCATATGTTCCACCCACTCTTTTGCGCCAGCAGCCAGTTCTTCAGACCATTTAAGCGGTTTTACTCGGTGTTGCCGACGGTACAGGTTGTGTTCCAGGAGGCAGTTTTGCTCAAAGTCTTCTAATTCTATCAAAATAATTAAACAGAAAGTGTAAATTGTGTCACATAGTTTATAACTTCAATAGAAAAGCAAAGATATCGGCTAACCTTCCAAATCGACAGAGGGGGTAGAGGACAGTGATCCTTCACTTGATATATTTTGTTCACCAGAAGAATCACCACTTAAACTCTGCTCGGTTTTTTCGTCTTTTGTGTCTCTCGACTCTTTCTCTTCTGAAGAAGGTTCTCTAGGTAAACTCGCGTCCTTTTTGTCTCCTTTATTGCTGCAAGTATCTTCCACTGCGCGTTCCTGAGTTGGCATTTCCTCTTCTTTTCTTGAAGAGCTATCCTCAGAGTGTTCTTGGGGTTCACCGCTAATTTGATCAGCAGTCTTTTCTTCTTTCTTAGATTTAGCTTCAGTAGCCACAGCTGCCTCTCGAATCGAAGAAGCTATCATGGTCTCGCCAAGTTCATCTTCATGCAAAGTTTCTTCACTACTAGAATGCACGTCGGAATGGAAGACATTTTCATCTCCTTCTTCTCCTTGGAAACAGCCATTATCGTCATCACAGTCTTCATCTGATTCTACCTGGCTCAACTTTTCTTCTAAGATAACAAATGACTCCAGCCGCTCGTATTCTTCCAGTTGACGCTGTTCCTCTTCATCCAACTCGTCTTCCGGGGAGTCATCAATTTCAAATTCTGGAGATTCCCGGATTTCCTCCAGACCCATATTTTCAAATCCTCCTTCGAAAAAACTTTCCGGAAGGGGTTCTTTCTCGGCTTTATGGTCATCTTTGGCGGATTCTGCAACGTTATTATTGTCGACGTCGTTTTCCTCTTCAGGGATGACATAGATCTCTCGGTGGTCTGAGATGTCTTCTTCACCGGAGGACTCAAACTCATCACTATATCGCACCAGTATGAATTCTTCCAAGTTTTCTTCCAAGGGATCTCCCTGTCGCACATATGTTTCAGTGTACACTGTCTTGTCTTCCATCTCCTCATAGGCTTGTTCCAAGCTTTCTGTTGACGACAACTCTACGTAGTAACGTGTCGTAGCACTCTCATCATCATCATACAGATCAACTTGGCTCAAATCCAGTGGTTGTCTTCGCGTAGTTGTTTCCATGTATTCATTGCTTTCATCCTTGACACCTTGTCCAAAACTTTCCATATCTTCCGTGGTTTCAGGTTCTTCATCTTCAATCATCACAACTTCACGAACTTCACTGTCATGGCTTTGGGAAGCTGAAATATCTACATCTTCAAATACTGCTGTAGGCCCGCCTGATTCAACTTCGTCAGCATGCTCCTCTATCGCTTCCTGAATCGCCGATACCTCCAATTCCTCCTCGGGTGATTGTGTCCTAACTTCGGTCTTTCCAACCAGCTTGTTTTCAACATTCTCATTGACTGGCTCATCGCTAAACTCATAGGCGGCAACTTCAATTTCCTCTTCAAACGTGGATGTTAGCACTGTGGTACCTTCAGTTTCAGAGGACGTCTCTTCTTCTTGTTTCTGCATTTTTTGCATTTCCAATTCTTCTTCATAAACAGGCTGTACTTCGCTGATGTCCACTTCTTCCTCATAGAGAGGTTCCTGCTGATCACCTTCATGGATATCGCTCTCACTCTCTTGGTCCCGCCTGTCTATTCTTTCTGCTGCACCTACTTTCATTTCTTTCTCCCAAACAGGCTGTACTTCGCTAATGTCCACTTCTTCCTCGTAGAGAGGTTCCTGTTGGTCACCTTCATGGGTATCGCTCTCCTCCTCTTGGCCACGCTTGTCTATTTCTTCTACTGAATCTACCTTGGAGGATCTTGACTGGCTACGATCCATACTTTCTGCTCCTTCACCACGAAATTCTTCCTCTGATAATGCTTCATCCATACGCATAATGTCGATTTCCTCTTCAAACTGTTCCCCCGCCGATTCGTCGTCAAGAGAGGCCTCGTCATCTTTTAATATAACCAACACGTCATCCTGTCTCAATACCTGTTTAATTTCTTGAGTGTCCTTGGCTGCAGAGTGGACAACATAAGTCTTCATAAACGTGGTCTCTCGTTCCACGGTTACACGTGGGTTCGCTAAGGGAGCTTGTTGCTCCACTGCTTTGTATTCCATGACCTCACTCTTTAAAAGACGAACTTCTTGTTCGTCCTGCGAGAGTTGCCTTTCAAACTTTTCATATTCTTGATCTTGAGCTTCTTTCTCCAAAATGCTCTCACTGAGTTCATCAGTTGTTTCAAACTGTCGTCCATTTTCTTTTCTTTCCCACGATGTTTGCCGACTTGTTTGATGTATCGGCGTAAAAGATACCTCCTGAATTTTCTTGACTTCCTCGTGAAGTATACCTTGTCCGCCATTCTTCTCAGCTTTGTAGCGAATTTCCTCGCTTGCGACTCCGGTGGCAACGTACGAGGTAGTGGACGCTACCTGACGCGTTGTTTTCTTTGCGAGAACTTCGACTTTCTCTCCAAACTCGTGGGATATTTCCATTTGTCTTGCTTTTTCTTCCTTGAAAATTCGTTCTTCGTGTTGCATTTCTTTACTTTCTACAACCTGGTAACTAGACTTGATTTCAACAGATCTTTGTTCTTTCTCGCTTACAACCGTGAATTTCTGGATCTCAGTTGCGAATCCTTTTTCTTCAATAGCCTCAATAATTCGACTTTCCTCCTTACGCGCGATTTGCCTAACTACTTCTTCTTCTTTATGGACAACACGTTCTTCCTCGACATTACTTGTGTGATGTTCAAAGCTAACGAGGGGTTCTTTTGCAATAAGTATCTGTGCATTATCAGTCTCGTCCAAAAGTTCTTCTTCTTCCTCTACAATCTGTGGACCGCTCAAGACAATTTCAGAAACAACGGTTGCAGGCTCTTTTGGACTCGCTAAAGGAATCTCACGCCCAACGACCTCTTCCATTTCTTCAAACCCTTCTAGAAAGTCTCTTTCGCTTAAGTCATCATCCTCTTCCACGCCACCACTATAGTCAGAATCAGAGAACTCCGCAGCCGTCTGCAATGGGGGTTCGGAGATGACAAGGCTGGTTTCCGTTTCTAAAGGTTCCTCGACTTCGTTATACTCCTGAGCTGTTTCTATCACAACTGATTTCTCGTTCAAGAAATTTTCTTCGTAGAGTTCTTGCGGAGACAATTCTTCTGTTATGTACAGGGAGGGTAAGCCTTTCGAGATTAACTTCTCCGAGACATAATCACTTTCTTCGTAGGTTATGACATGATACGTCTCGGTACCGTGTTCTTCGTTGATCGTTTCATAATCTTGAAAGTCTTTGAGCTCACTGGAGACGTGCAGCGGTGACGACGAACATTCCGACATCAATTCTGAAACAGAGCCCTCTTCGCTTTCTTCAAAAGGCTCAGCAAATTCCCTATGCTCTTCTATGTCTTCAATCTCCAAAGTAAACTCAGACTCGCATAATTCTGCAGCCACATGTGAGCAAGAAATTGTTTGCTCTTCAGTTGGATATGAAACGACTGTTTCTTCGTTGTCTTCATAGCTTTCGGTCTCTATTTTATGGTCGTCTTGTGGCTCCTCTTCTTCATAGTAGGTGTTGTCTTCTTCATTCTCGGATATTTCACCAGCAATGTCTACAAAAATAACTGGTACTTCTGGTTGCTCCTGTTCACTGTACTCTTGCACTTCAGCCGCGTCGTGCTGTGCAGCATCAATTTTAAGCTCCAATGCAGCAGCAGCAATGCTCAGTAAAGACTGTGGAGACTTCAGAACTACAGTTGTAGCTTGCACCTCTGCCTCCTCAATCTCTTCCGCGTATGCTCCTTCGTCTGGTTTCTCCTCCTCGGATGATTCCTCTTGCGGATCAATATTTGACAATTCTCCAGCTACGTGAAATGAAGGCTGACTCGTTTCGACAATGTCTGTTGTGGTTACCATTTCTTGACTATCTTCATACTCTAAACTTTCCCCTACTTGCAAAACCTCTTCCAAAGCCTCATCATGGGCGTCTGTGTTGTATATTTCTCCTGCAATGTGTGCGCTTTGTGATGGCTCAATGAATCTCTGAGTACCAGAGATACTCTCATATTCTTCAAACTGTTCGCCATAATCAGACTCAGGAGATTCATCTTCATCTCGTACCTCTAAAAGCGCGGAGTTTGTAAACTCGCTAACGATGTAATTATTTCCATCAGCACTCTCAAGGGAAACATAATCGTACCTGACCTCATCATCACTTTCTTCTAGCTCATGAGCATGCTCTTCATCTGGTGTTGCCCCTTCGTGTATTTCCTCAGCAGATGTAATGTTGAATGCTTCACTCGAAATGCAAACGGGAACGGAAGGTGTGGTGGTTGTCACTTCATAAACAGCCGGGTGCTCTTCCAGAAAAAGAGAAGCCCGTTTGTCTTCATCACTTGGGACCTCTACAACTTCTTCAAAACTTTCCAGGCTTACACTTTCCCCAGCAAGGTGTTTTGGAGAAGATGGTATATCACTTATTACTTCGTCTACCACTAGATCGTCTTCTACAAACAGTGAAGCACGTTTGCTTTCTTCAGAGGGTTCTTCGTTGACTTCTTCAAAGGATTCAATATTTTCATTTTCCCCTGCAATGTGTTTTGGCGAGGATGGCCTGTCAGTTTTTACTTCATCCACAATTGAATCTTCTTCTAAAAACAGTGATGCTCGTTTACTTTCTTCAGTCGGTTCTTCATCGATTTTTTCAAAGGATTCAAGATTGTGACTTTCCCCTGCAACATGTTTTGGCGAAGAAGGCCTATCAGTTGTCACTTCATCTACAATTGAATCTTCTTCTACAAACAGTGATGCTCGCTTACTTTCTTCCGTAGATTCTTCAATAATTTCGTCAAAGGATTCCATATTTTGACTTTCCCCTGCAATGTGTTTTGGCGAAGAAGGGGTATCAGTTGTCACTTCATCTACTAGTGTTTCTTCTTCACAAAACACAGATGCTCGTTTGCTTTCTTCAATGGGTTCTTCATTAATTTCCTCAAAGGATTCAACATTTCGCCTTTCTCCTGCAATGTGTTTTTGTGATGAAGGAGCGTAAGTTGTCACTTTATCCACAAGTGATTCTGCTTCAAAGAACACTGTTGCCCTCTTGCTTTCTTCAATGGCTTCTTCGTAAATTTCTTCAAAGGATTCAGCATTTCGACTTTCTCCTGCAATGTGTTTTGGTGAGGAAGGAGTGTCAGTTATCACTTCATCTGCAAGTGTGTCTTCTTCAAAAAACAGAAATGCTCGTTTGCTTTCTTCCCTGGCTTCTTCGCGAATTTCTTCAAAGGATTCAACATTTCGACTTTCTCTTGCAATGTGTTTTGGTGAGGAAGGAGTGTCAGTTGTCACTTCATCTGCAAGTGTTTCTTCTTCATAAAACACAGATGCTCGTTTGCTTTCTTCAATGGCGTCTTCGTGAATTTCTTCAAAGGATTCAACATTTCGACCTTCTCCTGCAATGTGTTTTGGCAAGGAAGGAGTGTCAGTTGTCACTTCATCTGCAAGTGTTTCTTCTTCATAAAACACAGAAGCTCGCTTGCTTTCTTCAATGGGTTCTTCCTTAATTTCCTCAAATGATTCAACATTTTGACTTTCCCCTGCAATATGTTTTGGCGAGGAAGGAGTGTCAGTTGTCACTTTATCCACAAGTGTTTCCTCTTCAAAAAACACAGATGCTCGTTTGCTTTCTTCAATGGGTTCTTCCTTAATTTCCTCAAAGGATTCAACATTTTGACTTTCCCCTGCAATGTGTTTTGGTGAGGAAGGAGTGTCAGTTGTCACTTCACCTGCAAGTGTTTCTTCTTCAAAAAACACAGATGCTCGTTTGCTTTCTTCAATGGCTTCTTCATGAATTTCTTCAAAGGATTCAACTTTTCGACTTTCTCCTGCAATGTGTTTTGGTGAGGAAGGAGTGTCAGTTGTCACTTCATCTACAAGTGTTTCTTCTTCAAAAAACACAGATGCTCGTTTGCTTTCTTCAGTGGGTTCTTCCTTAATTTCCTCAAAGGATTCAACATTTCGACTTTCTCCATCAATGTGTTTTGGCGAGGAAGGAGTGTCCGGTACCACTTCGTTCACAATTGAGTCTTCCTCTTCGAATAAAGAGGCACGCTTATCTTCTAAGGTTTCTTTTTCTTCGTAAGCCACCTTCATTCGTTCAAGGTTTGCACTTTCTCCAACAATATGCTTTGGAGAAGAGGGAGTTTCAGTTGCTACTTCTTCTACTACTGTGTGTTCCTCCATATATAATGAAGCCGACCTGTGTTGTTCCGTTTGTTTCACCTTAACAATTTCTGCAGTTGGTTCACTTTCTTTGATTTCGTGAGAAACATACTCCGGAGAAGAAGGGATACAATGCAATAATTCATCCACTGTCCTGTCCTCCTCAACATACAATGGCGCTCGCAATGTTTCTTCATTGCAACTCGTTTCTTTCGTGGTCTCTTCAAGACGACGAGTTTCCGTAGCTTCGTCTGCAAATTTTATATGTTCTTCATCAAGGCGACGAAATATCTCTTCAAAGTTTATCTCAGATCGTACATCTTGACGTGCTTCGGCTTCAACATACTCTGTAACCTCTGGTAACTCGCTCACTGTTGATGATTTAGGCGCCACATCGTACGGTAATGGTTCCACTGGTTCGTCCAAGGAATGAGTACTGTCAGATGAGACAAAAACTAAATTGAGTTCTAGGCTAGTTTCCTCAAGAACCCTTGCACGTTCCTGGTCGTAATCACGGAGAACAGCTTCACATTGCTGATCTTCCCTTAAAGCATCATCCTTGTTGTTAATGATTTCTTCCTGTGACTCTTCTTCCTTAGTCGAACTCTCCAGCCGGACGTGAAGCTCTTTAAGGTCCATTGCCCTTTCGGGTTCACGATCTCGTCTTACTGGTTCAATAGTGTTCTCACAAACAGATTCAACTGAGCTCTCGGGCTCTACAGCCGTAAAAGGTGTACACTCATAGTCTAGAGATATGTCTGGTTTGAGAACCTGTTCTTCCTTGTCGCTTGCAGACAACTGATCAACAGAGACAAGCTCGAGATCAACGCCTATTTGTTCCATACCCGCTGTGCGTTCGCTTTCATGATCTCTTAATACAACTTGAACGGATTCCGGAAACTGGGTTCGCTCAAGGTCAAGACTAGTCTCGTGTACTATATTCTCTTTCTCAGTTTCTGCTTTTTCGAGTTTTGCAAACAACGCTTCAAAGTCTTTTTCTGATTCCACATTATCTTTAAGAACAGCCTCACAAACTTCTTCAACTGGTGTTCTGTCGTCTTGCTGCTGGCGATCATTTCTGCCGTTAACAACAGTTTCCAAAACCTTTCCTTCTATCGTTTCATTAAAATCAGTGAGGTCGGCACTGGCCTCTTCGCTATCCTCGACAGGCGAAACTCCTATTTTACAAATAAGTTCTTTCATACGAATTTCGACGTGGTCTTGTTTTACTGCTATGTAACAAAACTCAGGATCTAACGTTCTTTGAAAGCAGGCTTGTGGCACTTCAACTACCGACTCGCTAGTTTCAAAAAGTTCCTCGCTGTAGTTATCTGTAGCATCTTCTATTAAATCTGGCGGTTCATCTTCGCACAATTTAAAAGTTTCAGTTTTTTGAAATTCCGTAGCAGTGCTCAAGTTCCTTGGCTCGTAAACACTTTTTGTTGAAGACAGTGGTTGGTCCTCTTCCTCCGTAACATCAGCATACTGGTGCGAAGCATCCTCGTCAGAAAAGTCAAAGATCTCCATAGTGGATGGCTCTTCTTCCACAAATTCGTGGGTTAGGCAGACGTTGTCTTCATACTCGAAATCTTGTAGGCCTTCGTGCCTAGTGTCATAGTCTGTGAAATCCAGCACGTCCTCTGCGTCCGAAACACTTACCAAACTTTCATCTTCCTCTTCACCCTCGTCGTCAAATATTTCCTCACCTACTTGCACTTCCTCATCTCCTTCTCTATGAGCAGGAAACAGGTCATCAAATTCCAACTGGCATTCGTGTTCTTCTTCCATTATTTGTTCTTCTTCCTTTTCATCCTCTTCCTGAAGTGATTGTCTTTTCGGACGAGAAACCAGTTCTTCAAGCTCTTCCTGAATAAGACTTCGTCTTAGTGACGATTCTGAATTGGAGGGCGATTGCGTTTCAACTCCATGTTGAAACATTTCGAAAAAAGCTACTTTGGAGAGGACGTTTCCCCTCTGCATTTCTGGTTCTGTGCCTTCCGAGTCTAATGAAAGAGAGCGTCGTATTTCACATACATGCTGGTAAAGATCGTCCTCTGGATCAGAAAACAAGTCAGCCTCTTCCAATTCGGCCTCCTCTGTTTGCATCAATGGTTCCGCAGTCACACAAGTAAGATCTGAAGAGAGAAACGCAGTATATTACTACTTCAACAAGCACAAGGATTGATTCCTATCTGCAATAAACAAACAAGTGACAGCAGTATGCTTGCGGAGCTGCGTTTTAAAGAGGTTGTAGCGGCGACCTTCGCTGTCGTTAGAATCAATACACAGTGCACAGGTATTGTACGTTTTATACTTGGACCATACAGATTTAAAACGTAACCAAACTTGTACAACGGTAAAAACTACAATAAAAGGCGAATAGAAACAACTGTAAAAATGCAACTGAGTGTAACTACTAGAGACAAGCTAAAAAGGACGGCAAAAAAACAAGGCACATCCAATCTCTACTCCTTGGAGCGAACGACCATGTGCTACTAGTCGTGTGATATGAAGTCATGCCTGTTATGTAAGTGTCACGAAATGTCAACAGGCAAAACAAACCCAAAACCTACGGTTCTGCAATCACATGTCATGCAATGCAGAATGCCTTGTAATTCAAACTTGGATCCCTCCCCAGTCCCGGAATCCTATTCATGCAGGAATACCTGTCTTCTTACCGACTGCTTCTGGCGTGCTATCCTGTTCATACGCTGTCCTCGCATCGTCTTCGTCTCTGTCCTCTTCTTCTTCCTTCCGTCTTTCTTCTTCTTCTTCTTGTTCATCGTCATCCTTGTCCTGGGTCGTCTTCTCTGCAACTCCTTTTCTCTGAAGAGTCGGGCTGTTGGGATCTATCCACACCAGGCGGGTGAAGTGGTCGCTGACAGTCAGTGTATTGGCAGACTCTTGCTCGTCGGCCCTGTGGACGATATTCTCGTTCTCATCAAACTGGTCCAAGTCACTGAGGGGGGAAAGTGACAATGACAAGGCACTAAATCAGCATTACTAACTAATGGATGTAATATACCTACCGCGTATAGAAATACTGTAGACTGCCTAAATGCCCTACCTCCCCCATTCCTGTTGCTTTGAGCGCCCGAAATAAAAAGCACTCTTAATTAATTCGGCTGGCTATAGAGTAAAGACCCTATCATACAACCATGTATTCCCCTTTCTTTTAAAGGATTGTGTAATCTCTCCATGCATGGCTTAACTTTGGTCTCTCTTCTCTGTTCACCCTTGGCTATCCAAGTGAAGTTTCTAACCTTTTCTATGGCCGAACAGGCTCACACAATCCTATCAAAATCGGAGTCCTAACAGTAGCCCTTATAACACGTAGGAGCTTCCTAGTTTACACTTTTTCATTCCTTCATTCCATATATTCCCCCATAAAATAACTTCTAGAGCAAGGTTACATTAGATAGTAATCATTACTGAACAAACTTCATAAATAAGAATAGCAATCATTTGGGGATATCAGTGCTGTACCGGTCAAGAGTAAGGAGATCAGGGTCTTAATTCTCATGATCGACTTACATGAATTTGTTATAAAATTATAAAATAAGAAAGGAGAGTTTAGGATTAATACCTGCCTGGGATTAAACTTAAAATACATCTCATCACTCTCTTGATCTTATCTTAAACAATAAGTTATAAGTTATACTGTTTCCCAATTTAAAAAGTGCGCTTTGTTATTCGTTAACTTGTTACGCAATTAAAGAAATTTGAACACCTGTTTACTATCATGCTATGTTCATCAAATTTTAGTCAACGTTAAATATTATTATTTTTCCGTATTAGAGGCAAATAAGTGATTTTTGTCTATTTTGATCAGTTTCTTATTTGTGCAATTTATATTGTTGATTATTGTATTAAGTTATTATATTTATTAGTGTGTAATTCTTGCGTTAGGTAAATGTTAGGCAGAAGTACGATTTTTATAAACAAACAATCGTTTATAACGCCGTAAAAGACCAACTGCTCAAATTTTATAGTTATCTGTTAATAAATTGATTGATGATCGATTTGTTACAATTATATTTATTTTCGCAAGCGTTACGTTATTGTTTAAAGTGTTGATTGTTATTTTTTACAATGATTTTGATTCACCGGTAGAAACAAGTTCAAACCCATAAATCAGCAATTTCAATTTATTTGATGATAGTGGTAATCCTACTACAGGTAGTAAGATATTATTTAGTAAAGAATGATGAAACAATGAACGGGTAAGTGTTAAAGAAAAAGGAAGACAAAACAACTATGAATGTATGAGGCGGTGATAGAAAATGGTTCGTTAAAGACTATTTAGAAAAGGCGCGCGATTTGTTTATTACAGTCGATCTTGAAACAGTCAGCACTCACGGTAAGTCGAATTCTTCACAACCTCAGATAGTCACAAGAGCGTAAACGAGCCTTACAGTCGAGATGGAAATATTAGACAAAGTGATTTACCCAAAGTATAAAATTACAAAGAAAAGTTTAAAGGGTTAAGTTATAGTAGTTTAATCAAATCCTTTCCCATCACCTCGAATGCCGCCAAATATTTTTTGTCATAAGAAGCTAGAGGCGTTACGAGATTGAGGATGTCAGTATGGTTTAATAATGTTAATGTTTTAGAGGATTTAGTCAAGTTTGATTATTAAAATTCCCAAGAAAAAGAATGAGGGAATATTTAAATTTGGCTGGACGAGTTTAACGAACATTCTGTCATGACTGGTGTAAGCAACTTCAGACTACGTTTACAAGAGAGCAAAAGTTAGCGAATTCTTCACGAATCTAGAAAATCCTTTTAGTGTCCAAAATAAAATCCCGCAGTCAAAAGAAAATTTTAGCTGGTATGTCTATGAAACATCCCTTTGTGTGAGCGAGCTTTTTATAAATCCGGTCATTTCTCGAGCATCTAGAAAAAATAATTAAACTCTGGCCGACTATGGTTGTTTAGTCGGTTTACAATAATGGAATTTTAACATTCAAATTCTCCCTACTGGTTTCCCTGCATTTTACCGGCGAACATTTGAGACAATGGTCGTGATATCGTGGGGAGAAATAAGGGTTTAGTCACTGCTATTTAAGGTATATACGAAGCAAAGAGAGAAGTTGGAACAGTCTCTAATGGACTAAACACGTCCGTTCGTTAGGCTGCATTTTACTATCATTCTAAATTTATTATATAAGCATTTTTTTTCTCGCGTGCACGGCTGGACATCGACCTCTGCTTCTCAGTTTAAAGTCCAAACGTATCCCATCGGTATAACAATAAAGCCTGTGTTCTGTCGCTGTTTATAATGTGAAGCAACAGTAAGTCACCTACTGAGCTTTTTAGCCCACCTTTTGAGCCAGTAGTATAACACTGAAGCCTGTGTGTTCTGCAGCTCTTTATAACGTGAAGCAACAGCAAGTCACCTACTGAGCTTTTTAGCCCACCTTTTTAGCCGGTAGTATAACAATAAAGCCTGTGTGTTCTGTCGCTGTTTTTAACGTGAAGCAACAGCACGTCACCTATCACTCTGACTGGCACATACCGGGAATCAGTTCTGCGACATATATTTAGTGAACCTAGCACGTCTATAATCAAGGCTCCTGTGAGCCAGCTCATGGTGGAATTGGGTTATTCCAGATTTAATGCATAAATTAATTGAGTAACAGGAATTGAAGGAAGGAGTCAATTTGAGGCCGCTTGTTAAACCTCATGGAATGACCACGTCAACTGTGTCCAGCCAGTTGATCTTCAGGAATACGGTATTACTGAGGGTCGTACGGGGGGGGGGGGGGGGGGGGGGGGGGTCTTCTGGCACTGATTCACGGACGAAAAAAATAGCGAATCACGGATATTGAAATTTCATTTTCCCGAATCACGAAAATAAGTACTCTTTTATCCTGTTCTTACGCTACAAATAGTGTTTGAAGAAATCAAAATTGATTAAGAAATTACGAAAATAAGAAAGAAACATGCTCTTTTATCCTGTTCTTACACTACAAAGAGTGTTTGACGTTACGGTAATTATACGGAGATCACATTTGAGGTCTCGCGTCTCAAAATCACGCAAAATAAAGTCAATAACGTGGTGAAATCACGAATATCGGTTATTAATTTAAGCTCTTCACGTGTCACGCAAAACCTTCAGGTCACGGGTCACGAAGAATAAATTTATTAAATTCACGTTTCACGGACAATAAAATCAGCTAATCACGCGTCACGAGAATACCCCTGTACGACCCTCATAACTGGAGGGAATGGAACTCCACCTCAGGTGGGTGTCAGAGTCCTTTAGTGAATGAAAAAAGGTTAACAGTTAAACACTACAAACAAACACTTCCGCATTAACGAATGAAACGACCAAGTTACAACTCGTTGATTTTACTGGGGGCATCGGAACACCGCGCGACTTTTGCTCTCGTGTCAACGTACTCAGAGAGAAGTTGAGCTAGCCTGGTATACGAGAGTTCATACCTCCAACTTAAACTGGCGGCCGTACTGAGGGGAGGGGAAAGGTAACAACAGCTGTTACGACACCGGTCCAAGTCTTCTAATAAACGGTTTAACAGAAACTTTGCGCGGGTAAGTCCACTCCCTTGAGATGCTTGACAACTAAAGTGGCGACATAAATCAACATGTTAACCAGTTGTTTGATTCACGAAAACTTTTAAAGGAAACCTGCGTTATTGCTATTTCCGCGTTCACGCCATGATAAATATTGTTATTGAAGTTGAAGACTATCGTTCGTAGACATTAAACCGCGTTTTGTGGGAATCTGAGATTGTCTGCAACCTAGAGAAAGCGATTAGTTCCTAAAACACTGTTGGGCTGCATGGCGTGTAAGTGAACACAAAGCAACCGGCCTTCAACCATACTTCCAAGTCTTTGCGAGGGAATAGTGCCTAACAAACTCGAAATTTGCAAATTCATTACAAAGACGGCCAACATCTGTTAGCCAACATTTTGAACTATTTAGCGACAACAATAAAGTTTTGTTCTCCATATGGACTCAGCAAGAAAACGAGTGTTTCGTGGTTAACAAAAGAGAACATTGTGGCTTTAAACTCATAATCAACGTGAGAGTGTAAACTAAAACACTAGCATACATGATGCGGCTGGGTGAGTGTCATGAATGGGTTGTTCAATAATCTACCTGTAATTAACCTAAGCAATATGCATGTACGTTGTGTTTCTTACCTCGTCTTTGTAGCATCACCCTCTAACTCACCAAACGTCTGTGTATCTGGAGAAATAAGGAAAATTAGCATTCATACGTATACTGTTTGCCGGAAATTACAGTCAGTCTCAACACCGGAAGGGGCATAAAGGTATAACGAAGGTTGCCGAACATCACTCAAGCAGTAGCTAAGGGGAGAGAGAGCTGGCTCATTTCACTTTTACAAATTACTTGATAAATAATTTTTCACTTTTACAAATTACTATATTTATAAATAATTTTTCACTTTTACAAATTACTATATTTATAAATAATTTTTCACTTTTACAAATTACTATATTTATAAATAATTTTTCACTTTTACAAATTACTATATTTATAAATAATTTATTCACTTTTACAAATTACTATTTCCTTTATAAATATAGTAATTTGTAAAAGTGAAAAAAGGTTAAAGATATGTTTCATAAGTATTAAGATGGAGAATTTTAAAGTCAAAGATTTGAAGGCTCTCGCCAAAGAGAAAGGCATCAAAGGGTATTACAGATTGCGTAAAGCGGAGCTGATTCAAGCGTTAAATCAGGTGAATGATCTCTCGACAGGAGCTGAAGATCCTTCCATACCTCGAAACATAATCGATCAACCCATACCTGAGATAGTTTATGATTTAATCAACATAAATTCACCACCTACTGCGTTAGCAACAGAAAAACCAATTAAAAAGACAAAGTTAAACGAAAGAAAAAAATGCCCTCATAGAAAAAGAGAAAGTCGTTGCAAAGATTGTGGAGGATCAGAGATCTGCACTCATGATAGAGTGAGATATACTTGTAAAGACTGTAAAGGTGATGGTATCTGTGAACATAATCGAGAGAGATATCATTGCAAAGACTGTAAAGGAAAAGGAATCTGCATTCACGGAAAAAATAAATCTTACTGCAAAGATTGTGGGGGGTTAAGATTATGTCCTCACAGCAAACGTAAATGTCACTGTAAGGATTGTAAAGGTAGCAACATCTGTGAACATAATCGAGAGAGATATCATTGCAAAGAGTGTGGAGGAAAAGGAATCTGTGAACATGGTAAACAAAAATATTATTGTAAAGATTGTGGAGGAAAAGGAATCTGTGAACATGGTAAACAAAAAAGTATTTGCAAAGATTGTGGAGGATCACAGATCTGTCCTCATGACCGAGTAAAAAGTCGTTGCAAAGAATGCACAGGAAAAGGTATCTGCATTCACGGAATAGATAAATCATCTTGTGAAGATTGTGGAGGGTTTAAATTCTGTCCTCACGGACGACGTAAATTTGGTTGCAGGGATTGCAGACCTTGGGGTATATGTGAGCATGATCGAGATAAATATCGATGTAAAGAATGCAAAGGATCAGGAATCTGTGAACATGGAAAGAATAAATCATACTGCAAAGATTGTGGAGGATCACAGATCTGTGAACATAAAAAACAAAAGCGTCATTGTAAAGAGTGTAAAGCGATCGAAATACAAAGATATTTACAGATGTTATCAACAAAAGAGTGTAAGACATAACTTTACCTTAACCTTTTCATAACTTGGTCGAGTTATGAAAAACATCCTCCCCAAATTTATCGAAACATAAACCAAGCTAAACCACCGACGACAATCGTCAAAACTGCAAGATTAATCTCATGTTTCGTTGTCTCTGGCTTAGCCGGCGGCGGTTTAGTCTCATTCTTTACCTCCTCAGCCTTCTTAACATCAACCCTTTTCTTAATAACCGAAGTGTGAGGTAACAAAACCTTACTCTTACCGAGGTTATGTTTTATTCCGACAGATACGCTCTTCGAATTAACATCAGAGTTGACACCCAATTTCATGGTCGGTTCAACACGTTTTAGTCTATTGTTATAACCGATTGTACTCTCTGTATTGATCACCATTCTTGACGGCATCAACCATGTACCGGGAGAGACTGCAAGATCAAGCTTCACTTTTGCCTCCTGCACAGCGAGTTGAAATCTCTGTACACTCTTACTTATGTCCGGCTGTTTAATCGCATCCTCTAATAACACGAGAAACTCTTGTCGAACCTCCTGCGCACTTCCGGTGTTTCCGAGAATACTGCTTCGAACGTTCACCTGCGAACCCAATACGCAGTAAACAAGCGCTTCGATCGATTGATTAAGTCTTGCCTGACCGGCGTTTGTCAATCCGTTAGATACACGAGTGAGAAAGTATTCATACTGATCAGATGTCTCATCATTCAAAATGTACTGCAGAAGATTACCTTTCGATCCCTCTCCTCCCTCATCACTGAATTTATTAAATCCCGGGTAAGAAGAGTCAGTCTTTGACGGTCCAACGTAAGAGACCCAAATGTACACAGATCCCAAACCGTGATTTGCTCCTTTATGGCAGCGAAAGTCAGCATCACTCGACACATTAAACTCTTTACAGATTCTCTTATAAGAAGGAATGTCGTATCTGTTATCTTTTTCATTAAATGGCGAGTCACCGGGCAGAGCGATCGAACTCTGTATTCCTCCCATCTGAAACAGAATTCGTCTGATTGTAAAGTATACGTGAAACCAGAGAACGGCTCGTATCTGCGGAGGAAGTTTGAGTTCATGGTCAGTCACATCGATTCCCCCCATCTTCTCCTCTAATAAAAGACGCAGGCTCACCCCGCAACCTGTCGTTGCACACCAGACGGCAAAGTTAAGTTGCTGCGGCCAATACCGCATATTCGGACCGGCCAACCACTCATGAGACTCTTTTGAAGAGGTGTGTTTAATCGTCGTATTCGAGAAGATGTCTCTGACGGGTACAGAGAAAGAGTCTGTGGGTGTAGCGAATATATCAAGTCTCTTTAACTTCTCTCTCAAATTGAGGCTCTTTAGCGGTCGGTTCTCACCGAAATCGACCGCAGGAATCGGTAATGAGGGTTTCGGATTAAGTGTCAACTCCAACGGAAAATCCACGGGAAGACCCAACGCTTTTTTCATCTCGTCGGGAAAGTACAGACTGTACATAAACTTACTCTTATCAAAGACTTCATACTCTGAACCGTCCCTTCCGACAAATCTTACATGCTCTTCTTTATTCTCTCTATCGTATTTTTCAAATACTCGTCGGAATTTAGACAGGTCGGCATTTGGATATCGATCGAGAAATCTGTTCCACAGAGATTTAGGTTTATCATCTTGCTTACTCATTGTATTTATCAATCATATGTTTTTAAATCAAACAAAGTAAGGGTTATAGGGAGGATCTCTAAATGACTCATCTCTCGACAAGACTATCAGGCAGTTACAGCTCACTCTGACTGGGCGAGTTTTTTTAATATATCTGCACGAATATCTTCCTCCATCTTTTTTACATCCACCTGCGGAAGCGGAGGTGTTGGCTGCTTTATGTTTTTTTCTCTTATCAATCTCTTCATCTCATAATACTTCTCATACTCTGATTTTATCAAAACAAACTCTTCATGGCTTATTCTGTTATCCGTCAACGCTTTAGAGACGACGTCTTTTATCGTGTTTATCTTTGCTTGACAGACAGAGACGGTCTTTTCATGCTTACTCACCTTTCGGGATACAGCTTTTGCAAGACTCGCTGTCGCTACGCTCGTCAAGGCACAGACACCTCCGACAACGCCTAATGCGACCGATACGGGAAGACCGACTCCGGTAAGTTCTGTACCCAATCCTCCTCCGCAGAGAGCGACTGAAAGAGTTCCGCTGCCTGTAGACAGATTGAGAAGTGTGCTCCTTGCACGCTTATACTTTTTGTATATTTTTTCACAATCCTGAAGATCCTTCTCGAGAAGGGATAACCAATCTGCACACTGTTTTAATCTGAAGTTATCACCGGTGCCTTCGGTCGGCAACTGAGGGTATATCTCTCTGTAACTCTCCATTTATTTTCTCTTCTGCTTATTTTTAACCTGTTCAACAAAGTAGACAACGACAGCGACGATCAACAACCACGCATTCTTTGCGAGAAAACCGATGGCCTCACCCGCTGTTTTAAAGATAAAACTTGCGATCGCTCCGATAATTCCGGGAAGTATCTCTCCCAGTTTCTTGCCGATAGCTTTAAAACCGTTACCGACACCCTTTCCGAGTTTTGACAGACCGCTCTTCAGATTAGATACGATCACACCGATGACGGCGCCCACTGCAGAGAGAACAGCGAACGCTGTGAAACCGTACTTTTTAAAGATCGCCTTTACTCTATCTCTGAGTGATAAGCGTTCCTCTATCACTTCGTTCTCTCTCTCGAGATTCTCTATCTCTTCTCTCTGCTGTTCAATGTTACGATCTATGTTCTCTCTCTGGTCTTCTCTTGCATCTTTACGTGAGGACTCAAGATCTCTGACTTTCTCTCTTCGCCTCGTTATCTCATTCTCGTTAGCCTCGATAACTTTCTCCGCAGAGGGTCCGAGACTCTCTTTTATGGTCTTCGGTAATTTTTCATTAAGTTCACCATCCGGTTTAAAAAGAGGGTAACTCTTACCTCCCTTTCTTTTCATTCTCACGACCACTCGATCAAACTCGTCAATATCAGATGTGAAAGAAGAGTTGGCAGGATTAACTTTCGGATACTTTTCTCGTATTCTTTCCCAAGCGTCATCTCTTCTCTCTTCTCTTCGTATCAGAGGAGTGTTCTCATCCCAATTATCAATAAAAGAGGTCTCTTCTTGGTAGTTGGGATTGTCGTAACCTCTTCTCGATGTCGAGGTCATAGGTATCGATTCTCCCTCATCGTCGGCTGGGTCAACAAGGACAGGGTCAAAAGGATTTTCTCTGTCGGGTATCTCTGTCGGGTCAACATCCATGATTCTTTACTTGATAAGTAAAGAATCTTTTAAATTATTTGCATGATATTTGAAGAATCTTTTTACACTTGATAAGTAAAGAATCTTTTTAATTATTTACATGTTAATCTTTTTAATTATTTACTTTACAAAAATTTACTTGCTAAATAACCCAACGCCAACATCCCTCCACCAACGTAGGCCATCTCGCCCATTCTCTGGTCATCACGCGGTCTGTAGTAATCAGAGAGTTTGGGTTCTTGAAGAGAGTAATCCGGATGTGTCTGAGAGTACAGTTTAAAAGCCTCATCAGTGTTTGAGAGATTTAAATTAGCCTGATGCTCTTCTCTCTCTTGCTGATTATACCATTCCAACAGTCTCTGTCTCTTCTCTTGGTAAGCTGCGTAATCTCTTTGGTACTTCTCTATCGCCTTGTCGTGTCTAATTCTTTCCGTATCAGTATTCGATCCGCTCAGATACTTTGCCAAATAAGATCCCCCGACAAACGCGGTGGCGTTCAACACGGCCCCTCCGATCATTAACGCAATGGTCGCCATCATGAATATTATTGGTGAAACCTTTAATATGAATGAAAATACAGAACCTTTATCTATAAATATTATTGGTGAAACCTTTATCTTATTAAGAGGGAAGAATCTTCTGTTTCTCCAAATACTCTTTCAAGTACATACTTCCGGACAAGACAGCGACCCATTTACCGTAGTTAACAATGCTGGATGAGGGGTCGTTTATAAATGTTTCTTTTATGGCCTTCTTCGCAATGTAACCGACTCCTGCGGAGAGACCTATCAAAACGGATGCATCAGTGACGGTCTTTACGAGTTTATTCTCTGACATTTTTACTCTTCGGTGATTATCTTTAAATGAATCTACAGAACGGTATCGTAATCATTCCCCTTCTTTTTCTCCTCTTCAATTCTTTTCAACTCTTCTTCTCTCCTTATGATCATTCGGTGATAATACTCTCCGCATTCACACATTCCTCCTCCCTCAGGTATCTTAACTCCGCAGACGCAGTGTTGTTTTGGTGAACGAAACGTTAGATAAATACCAAAGGCAATGATGGTTATTATTAAAACCTTACCCCACATTTTACAGATGGGAGTAAATCTTTAATCGATCTTATTTATAAGAATCATACCGAACTTTTTATACCCGTTACCCAAACCGTCAAAGATGGTTCCGGCATCTGAGGTCTGTATAGACAGTTTTGTGTTTTTATAAATATCTATAACGGAGATAAAATTATACGTTTTAAATCCTCTGCTTGAGTTGGGTACTGTGATGTTGATATTATCGCTCAGACTCAAAAACGGTGCGGGATTTAAAATAAACTGAACAGTTCCGTTATCATCCTCTGACTCAGTCTTTAAACCGTCGATCAGAGATATCGAGTAGACTCCCGGATTCTTGATTATTATTTTCTCATAGTCCTCCTCATTCACAACGAAATCGGAGGGATCACTCTGTCTGGTGTATCGAGTATGATCTTCTGTTCCGTTTGCAAAGAATCTGATGAAGCTATCATTGTTATGTTGAAGATAACCTTTGTAAAAGACTTTTCTGGGAACAGAATCATCGACGTATGTTCTCATCTCACTCATCTTTCTCAAGGTGATCGACTCGCTCTTGTCAACGGTTCTGTTCACATAATTGACATTCGCTGCGTAATCAACATCTGAGGGTTTCGGTGTCTTAAGGTTATGTATCGAATTCTCTCCCATGTCGAGATCTCCCTTCCTGTTAACGAGAGTTTTTACCTTCTCATCGACGTAACTCTTGTTTGCGCCATCTCTGTCACCGACGGGATTGGCAAGGTTTATAATTCTCTTTGATTTGAGATCGAGATTCTTTACCTTCTTTGAGTTAATGTCGTTATCCTTCTTCGAGTTAAGGGAATCGATCCTCTTCAAAATCTCTTCTCTATGCATATAATCTTTTAAGTAAATACTTCCTGACAGGATTCCTACCCATTTAAGGTAGTCGATCACACTTGTTGAGGGATCATACAGATTAACAAAGTATCCGAACCCTGAAGAGATTCCGATCAGAACAGAGGCGTCATAAATCATCTTGAAGATCTTCTCTTTCGACATTTATCTTGAGAGAAAAGATCTTTAAATAAACGCGGTACTTTTAATGCATACCCATTTTAGGTATGGGAATCTTTGATGCTATCACAGGGGGTGGTTGAGTTTTTGCTATCGCAGAGCCTTGCTCTCGAATGGGAGGTTCCGGTAATCTCTGTGGAGGTTCAACCTTTGTTTCTTTTTTATAACTCATAAACATATTGATCGCGGTCAAACCGATTCCGACAAGAGAGATCGCGGTTGTGAAAGAGATCTCAGGAATCCAACCCCCTTCATTCGAGAGCATTGCTCTGCTCTGTCTCTCACCCGTTTCTCTCTCCTCTTCCTTCTCTGCCTCACGTTTTATCTTCTCTTTCAACGCCTCTTTCGCCTTTCTGTTATACTCGGCGAGTTTCTTTCCTGCGGCAACCTTCTTGGGATCTTTCTCTTTTGTTTTGACACTCTCTGTTATGGGGGTCTTTGTGATCTCTTCAACATCATCCGACATTTAGTTAGTCTTAAGCATCTCTTTAAATCAACTGATGTTGTTGATTTAAGTTATAGGTTGGCATAAGAGTTTACACATGGCTGTTAACGATAGTTTACACAGGTGAAAAGAAATAATCATCCTCATCGACGATTTCGTGTTGCTGTACCTGATCTTTGCTCATATTTATGGTAACTCCCCTTCCTTTACCGAAAGCGTTTGCTATTTTTTTAAACTGTTGGAGAGTGAAAGAGATGTGATCATCACCTCCCCCGAGATCCTTGTGTTTGAATCTTATGGTGACGGCTTCATTGTTATCGATTGCTGAACAGAACTTTTCTTTCTCTTCTTCAGAGATGTTAACTCTGTGATCAACGTAACGAACCTTTTCTTGAGACCTTTTATTATCTGTTAAGATTATTTAAATTCTTTTTTTTTAACAGACTGATAACAGTCTTTACCAAGTCTATTAAGAGTCTTCTTCATTCTCTTGATTTTTGTTTGAATTTTCCTCACTCGGTCTTAACTTTACGTGCTTTGCGACCTTGAAAAGTCCGCTAGCTAACGCTACCAATCTTCCTCCCTTGAGTACCAACATTCCTGCGAAGTTACTCAGTTCACGTTTGACAAGATCATCGTTCTTCAAGTCTTCATTGAGAGCCTCCACATCATCCACGGGAATCACATAGGAGATAAGAACACTCGCTGCTGAGATTGCTGACTCTACCAATCCGTTCGATACTTTCTTTCCCATGACAGTCTTGTATCGATTAAAGTATATTTTCACCTGTTTGGGAGAGAGTTTTTTAACATCTCCCAGACTCATCGCTTTACCGAGAAACTCTTCTGTCGTTCCGAGTGAGGCGAGTATCGCGAGTGATTCTCTCTCTGTTTCGATATCGTCTTCCTCGGTCTTATCCTCTGTCTTATTCTCGGGTATCTCTTCAATATAATCTTCAACGTTCGTCATCTTTGTTAATATGATTGGTAAAACCTTTATCTATTTATTAATACAGATTATCTATACTCTTTACTTCTTTTAAACCGGTATTTCGAGATAACACTCAAACGGAAATCTGAGGCAGAGACAGAGTCGAGCGTATCTCTCCTCTTTTAACATTCTGCAGAGTACTCTCTTTGTCTCCGTGTCAAGATCTCCTCCGTAATCATCAAACAGGGTCTTCATTCCGACCTGAGAGGGATTGTGAAAAGCGACCACGCAGGCGACGTTCTCTCGGAAGGGTTTCGCTATCGAGGTCAACTGCTGCGTTACCACCCATACACTCAATCCGTCATGCCTTCCGGAGAAAGCGAGGTCGATAAATTTATTAGAGCGATTCTTCAGGTCTTTGGAGACGGCGCAGTCGTCGAGAATTAACAGGGTGTTTGTACCTGAGAAGAGATCTGACACGGAGGTTAAAAGGTCGTTAATCTCTTCCGAGTTACTCGAATCAGGTGAGAGGACAAAGAATCGTTTATCACCTCGTGCAAACCCGCGGTAGGTCCGGTTCTTCGCATAGGTCGGGCAGATTAAGACTATGTACTCAAAGACCTTTCGGAAGGGACCTCGGAGCTGCTCGATCAAATAATCTGTCTTTCCGCAGTTGGTCGGTCCGGTTATGATCATGTGAAAGGGAATCTTATCTCTTAACTCATTCATTTATTGATAAAGTATTGTCTTTTATACAAATATTTTTTTTGTAAATCAATGAAATAATATATTTGTATAAAATATTTTTAGTCTGTTAAAAATATTTTTTATAAAGTTTTCACATGTGGTGGTCTTTTTTTTTTTTAATATATGATCGATTTTAACTCTGTGTTCATGATCTCCATCAACGCGTCAGCTACCACAAACATGTGGCAGGTGATGTTTCCCGTTCCACTTGTCTTTCGTTTGATCTCAAGTTTTACACCGTCTCGCGTGTTGTTTACGTGAAGTCCTCCTCCGTGAATACCGTTATCAGGAAAGGTTCTCAAATCTATCCAAAGAGCGAACTTGTCTGTGTAGAAATCACCCTCCTTCAATGTGCCCTTTGAACCCATTCGTCTCTTGATAGCCTCCCAAAAGTCGGTCGGTACCATTCCCTTTGAGAAGAGTTGGTTGGGCATGCCGTCGATGTTGATGTTGATTGATTTAATGTCAGGGTTGACAAACTTCTCCGAGTCTCGTTTACCTGTGTCATAATCCTCTTCAAACAGGCAGAGTATGGCTGTCATCGACCTTCTCGGAATATTTACGTGCTCGTTAATTATGCTGTCGTTCGGTTTTGAGATGGGAAAACTTTTGTGATGAATTACGTTCTCATAGTAGAATCCTTTACCGATCTTATAGGAAGAGGCGGCCTCACGAGATAGGTCTTCACTATTAATGCAGTGATACTCCAACTCAATGTTTGTCAATTTATAGGTAGGTGGCGTCTTTTTCTCCTCTTTTTCATCATGATTTACGATCTGATCAACCTTCGGAAGAGTGATCTCAAACAAAAGAGGATGAGGAAGAGCCTTCGGATAAAAAGCTCCGTGATCACTCAGTATGGTATGGTCGAGAGGGATTGCGTACTTTTCGTTGTGAATTGTGGCGAGGGTGACTTCTTTTGTTTTAGATGTATCTTTATCACCCGCGTTCGTTCTGAGTTTTCTCATATTCTCTGAAGAGATTCCCTGTTTTAATCTGTCATCTCGATCATCGAGAAAGAGGTCATGATAGGTCTGAAAGAGATCATATTTATCTGTGGTCTGAAGTGTCTCACTACCGAAAGAGACCTTGAGTTGACAGACGAGGTTTCGACCAACGTTATTTACGAGGGTGTTGTTTGCATGACCTCCTACTTTCAAATTAAAAAGAAGTTTAACACTTCCCGGTACGATTACCACGTTTTCTGACAGTTTGGCAATGTAAATACTGATGGTCTCACCGGGATTCGCTGATGAGGGATTAAATGTGATCCTGTTCAGAGATGACTCCGCCTTCAAGCCAAACGGTTCTATCGGTACTCGGTAAGGATTGATAATCTCAGATATTGCCTGCGACATTTTAAAAGAGAGAAAGATTATTTTTAAATGAGTAACGAGAGAATTTTAAAAAAGATTTACTATAGCCCTGAGGGTTATTGGAAAGGGTACTCTGCGGTATCTAAATTATCAAACTCGGCAAATGTCAGTGAGTCTGAGGCAAAAGATTGGTTAGAGAGACAGGCACTTTGGCAGATATATCTTCCTCCGCCGAAGTATTTACCGAGGCCTCATTGGAGTGTGAGTAGGGTTAATGAGATTCACCAAGCGGATCTTCTGTTTCTTCCTCACGATAAGGTCGGAAGAAAGACCTTTCGTTACGCTTTGGTTGTGATCGACGTTGCCTCGAGATATAAAGATGCGGAGGCGTTAACATCGAAAGAGAGTCAAGAGGTTGCAAAGGCCTTTGAGAAGATCTACTCTCGAAAGATTAAGAGACCTTCTCTTAATTGGCCGAAGAGAATAATGGTCGATCCCGGAAAAGAGTTTATGGGTCATGTTACAAAGTTAATGGAGAGAAAGGGTGTGAAGATACAGAGAAGCGAAGCAGGTAATCATCGAGCTCAGGCTTTTGTCGAGAGAGCGAACAGAACTTTGGGAGAGAGATTGTTTAGCCATCAGTACGCGCAGGAGATTATAAGTGACGAGAGATCAAGAGTCTGGGTGAAGAGGTTGCCCGCCGTTATGAAAGCGTTAAATTCCGAGGTGATCAAAATCACAGGCAAGGAACCCGATAAAGCTGTCGTTTTAAAAGAGGTTGACATAAAACAGATGAATTAGTAAAGACCTGTCGGATTAAAAGAGAAGAGATTGCCCTCGGGTGTTCAGGTAAGGTATCTTCTCTCTCCCGGTGAGGATGAGGGAGGAGAGAGAAGGAGAGCGACTGATCCGATCTGGAGTATCGAGGTTTATAATATAACTCGTGTGGTGATCTCTGCAGAACAGCCTGTGTTATATTATCTTCTCGACGGGCCGAAGAGATCGTTTGTGAGAGAGGAGCTTCAGGTCGTGCCGTTTGACACCGAATTGCCTCCCAGGCGACCGTAAGCGAAGGTATGAATGTTATCCTCCCGTATTAATCTCTTATCATCGAACGGAGAGAGAGCAATCTTGTTAACCGTCTCGGTAAAGATTGTGTGTAGATGACTTCTGATAACATTCATCTTTCTCATAGCGGGTTTATTATCGAACAGGCAGTTTTTGTAATCGTTAAAACTTATAGTCTTTTTTATCACCGCCTTCTTCACTCCCTTACACTTCTTCTCCTCGTAAGACTCCTCCACCTTGTATGAGTAGAGTTTAGCTCTCAATCCGACAAACTCTGCGATCTGCTTTCCTGCTGCCGGCCTCGTCTTTGAACATGCCTATAACCTTCTTGTTAACTCCTGTGAGAATACCGCTTGGGTGATTCTTCGGGTAGTTACTCGTGTCAAACTTTGATTTTACATCAGAAGAGATGTCTCTGTAAAAGTCTTCTGTCTCTATCTCGTAGGCGAGGCTGTCTGTGTCTGTGAATAGTAATTTTGCTCTGTCATCGTACTTAGGTTTGATGTAATTATAATGAAAATCATACATCAAGGTCTTACTCAAGTCGAGGATTGACATGCCGAGGTATACAGGTTTATTAAACTTTAGACTGACCTTCTTCATATGAACTGCGGTTAGATTCTCAGAGAAGATTGTGTGATGTTGATAGTTGGGTTTACATGTCAACTTCTTCGCCTGAGATTCTCGTGTGACCAATCTTATGTCGACTCTGTTTCTGATGTTCTCCATAGTCTTTCCGAATACGGAGTTATTCATCAACTTGAAAAAGTCTTTTTCAAAATCGTTGGTTGCCTTCGCTCTGAGATCGGTGTTAAGATCGATGTACGGTTTAAGCCACGCTGACTCATCAAATGTGATCCCTCTGTGAATCTTGGTAAGTTTAAGACCGAGAGAGAGATAGAGTTTCAGAGTTTCGTGATGAATAACGTACTTTGTTTTATTGTTAAGATTAGGGATCAGTTTCTCTACCTTATTCACGGTTACTCTCTCAGGTGCTAACGGATAATCGTTATGCAGGTCGTGAAGTTTCTCAGGGTACTCCAAGTCGACCTCAAGTATGCAGGGCTGAGTCTTCCAATTATTTAACTCTTCTTCATTCATCCATTCAAACATGTCAGTCGGCAGAGGTTTACTCATTGCCCAACCGTAGAGATTGTTTGCGTCAAGATAAGAGATATACTTTGTCGGTTGGTCAGGATCGTAATCTTTCATATAAGGATTGTTTGCCTTACCGTATCTCGTTGAGATCATAGAGACTCCCCCTCGAATTCCTTTCTCTACCATCATTAACATGTCATAGTCGGTTAACAACTCCAGTCTGACCTTGGTGATCTTCAAACACGCATCCCATGCCAGACCGGGCGCTGTGTAATAAAATGCTGGGTCGAGACGGTAATTATCAAGGCATACATCTCTGAAGTTTTCAATGACGTCAGATAGAAGAAGAACATCACTCTTGAGATAGAGGTCATGGTAATCTCTCATTGTCTTCATTTTAAAGGTTTTCCAAACATTCTGTGCATGAATGTAATCCTCTTCTGAGATTCCGCTGTCATTTAATACTGAGTGAAATGCCTCTTTGGGAGGAAGGTGATCAGCAGAGAGTCTGTTAAAAGAGTCAAACCAATCGTAGGGAAAGACACCCTTTCTTTTGATAAGGTCTAAATGTTCACCTTCATAAAATTCTTTAAGATTTTTAAAAGACTCTTTCGGAAGGTTCTTTACCAAACTATCGAGGCTGGCCGCCATAAATTTGAAAGAGTCAATAAATCTTATTTCACGTATGACCTCTTTCTCTTCTCCTTTTTTATTTTTAAATTTATCAACCAAGATATGCTTGGTGAATGATATATACTTCTCCTCATTACAGGGTATGCAGTCTATCTTTCCCTCTGATTTACCGAGGTTTTTGATAAAGAGATGACTGTCGTAACCGGAGAGATTGTGAAATATAACAGGGAAGAACTTTGGTAGTCTATACTTTAAATTACATATGCTATGGGCTGCGCCTCTAAACTTTCCGGTGAGATGACAATGGTCGCGGACCCTTCTATAGTTTTCATCATCAGTATCTTCTAACTCTTCTTCACATATGTGACAGTGAGTCGCGTTATGATAATCGATCTTGTCATCCCACGTCATCACAATCTTCTTAGGTTTTTTAAACCTGTTATATATCTCCTTGATATCCTTCTCCAAAGACTCAATAAATAACTGAGGGATGTCATCGTCGGGAGATTCAGCTGTGTACTTTACAAGCTTGGGAGAGAAAAGGTTACCATAAGAGCATTTAATCAGATAACTAAAACCAGAGGGTTTATGCTTTTGGTACTGATTGGTAAAGCTTTTACCGTCATCGGGTTGACAGGTGTCAATCTTCTCTGTGAAGCATTCAAAATCAGCATAAACAACAAAGGGAACTCGCTGCTTTTTATAATGATTCTTAAAATAGATTCTCCCCCTCGGCATCTCTATCTTGACTTCCTCGTTATTCTGACAGTATTCGGTATGTTTATCTAGTGATTTTACCGAGTAGAATGAGTTTAGGCATCTATAGCAGAAATGTATCTTTCCATTATGATTACTTTTCTGCTTGGATATAAGTCTCGACATGTTTTTGATCCAGCAGAAGTGATTTGTCTCTTCGTTTGCGATAAGGAGAAGGTTTATCACCTGTTCACAATGCTGTTCATTCTTTTTGCTTATTCTTAAAGGGTAAACGACCTTTTCATAACCAAATACATTTATTGCGTAATTGTTCTGTTTTTCAAATTTATCTATCTGTTTAAGTGATACAGGAAACTTGATACCTGTCCAGTCAAACTTTTTTGAATCTTCTCTCATCCGTTTGCTGAGTCTCTCTGCATTTTTCTCCTTGAGAAACACTGCTGAGGTTACTGCCCACTTAAAACACTCATTATCATTCTCATTCTTCACGTTGATGATCGCCTTCTTCTCTGCCAACTTTTTAGGTAAGTGAATGTAAGAAGAGGCTGAGAGAGGATTGTAAGGGTTAATGTTAATGTCAAGGTGCTCAATTCGGTCAAATTGCCAACCAGAACCTCTGTTTTGAAAATTCTGAATCAATTCAAAGATTCGACTCGTCATCGTATTATAGAGATTAGAGAGATCGGTTGCCTCCGTTATTATCACCGGGTCTGTGGCAAAGTAGCATATATTGATATCGATGTTGCCTGTTGCGGGATTCTCTTTGATAAACCTTACGGTGAGAATTAACTTGACTTTGATCGAACCCTTAGTTTTTATGAGATTTATTACCCTCGGTTTTACAATGTTAATAAACGTCTTTTCATCCATACCGTCTACTCCGTCTACTCTGAATGTTTTAAAATAACCCTTTATGGCTGTCTTATGCTCTTTGGGTGTGAGGAGGTTATCATACCTCTTAAATATACCGTTTACTTTCTCTTTTAGACTGTCGACTCTTTTATTAACACTCTTTTTAATCGGTTCTGGGACTTGAGATATTATCCAGTCTGCAAATTTGTTTATCTCTCTCTTTACCGGCTTTGCAGCCTTTGAGGCAAGATTCTTTAGTTGTGATACTTTTGAGAGATTTTCAGGTTGTGAAGGTTTGGGGATAGGGATATCAATCTCAGGTATGGGTTGATCGATTATGTTTCGAGGTATGGAAGGATCTTCAGCTCCTGTCGAGAGATCATTCACCTGATTTAACGCTTGAATCAGCTCCGCTTTACGCAATCTGTAATACCCTTTGATGCCTTTCTCTTTGGCGAGAGCCTTCAAATCTTTGACTTTAAAATTCTCCATCTTAATACTTATGAAACATATCTTTAACCTTTTTTCACTTTTACAAATTACTATATTTATAAAGGAAATAGTAATTTGTAAAAGTGAATAAATTATTTATAAATATAGTAATTTGTAAAAGTGAAAAATTATTTATAAATATAGTAATTTGTAAAAGTGAAAAATTATTTATAAATATAGTAATTTGTAAAAGTGAAAAATTATTTATCAAGTAATTTGTAAAAGTGAAATGAGCCAGCTCTCTCTCCCCTTAGCTACTCAAGCAGTTCCGAAGTTTTTCGAAGATTGCCGAATAATTCCGAAGGTCTCATGAACATTATTAGACGTATTGTGCTGGATAGTTACCCTAAGTAATTACTGTATGCGCGTTAATACTTATACAAAAACAAAACTCCATAATTTAGCGTAGTACCATACGTAATCCGCGTCTGGACATACAAACTGGACATACAAGATCAACAGTCTAAAACTTATGAGGCAGCAAAAGCGTTTGAAGCTAACAATGGAGCGCCAAGCCAATGACAAACCACGAGGAAACGAGAAAATCCATACAAAATCCATTATTCTAAACCACAAAAATATTCCCCACCTTCGTGTTCCCAGCTCAAAAAGCTGTTGGTGGACTTGCTGTCGGCTCTCACTCGATATCTGTATTCCACGTGAAATATCATTGGTTCACAACTTCCTCTTTCGTGTCCTCTTCGTCTGACATTCTGTACAAACAGCCCGTCTATGTTGCCAACAGGTTCGTATCGTGCTACGACTACTGTCACGCCTTCTGCACCAGTTGCTTTACCAACGCCAAGCTTGCGACTACTCAGCCAGACCAGCTGACTGAAGTCAAGTGTCTCGTTACTGAATCCGGGACTGTCGAAATCATAGTTCAAGATTTCTTTGTACCAGAGCTCGGAGACCTGGCGAGAGGAAGGAAAGAATTTTATTCTGATTGTTAAAAACCCAGTCTCCTTGATATCAACACTGCGCTCTTAGAACAAGATGCACCAAAAATGGCTGATCCCAAGGGAAACAGCAAGTTTTTTCGCACCGAAACACCAGTGTTTTCCAAAGAGGATCCTGCAACTGCATTCTGAATTGCAATAAACGTCATTCTGGTCAACGCGAGCGCATGCAAATTTGCCTTAAGACGCACCATCATGTGCAAGTCCTAATGGTCAAGCTATTGTTTTCTTCGAGAGTTATACAGTTTCGCATTCCTAAACGTTTTGAAGCGTGTCTACTCTAGTATTAAGTTTTCGTCCATTCGCAAAAGTCGTTTCATTTGCGCAATATAACATGATTTTTTTTTAGAACTCCAGTTTTATCACATTCCTTGGAAGCAACCTTGTACCTTAATTCCACTGATATGCGCCTTATCTAGCACTGCCACACTGATCCCAATCCGAGAGTTATCCAGGCCCTCCATAGCGCCCGTCACAAGCAGGCGCTCAGCCCAGTACTGGGCCTCATCTGTAAGGGCGCTGCTGAGAACTAGCGGGGGAGAGCCATGACGGGCCCTGAAGTAATTATGTGTCACAAGGCATTCCAGGCGAAAACTCTCTAGATCTGAGATATAAGCAAAAAACAAAATACGTTTTAGATCTCACATTTCTCAAATTCATCAATAATTTATCGAGTTAAAGCAAAGAAAATCATAACCGTGAAGGAGGATTGGATACAATTAGGGACGGACCATTATTTTTCTGGAGGGGGGGGGGGGGGATGAAAAATATTGAAAAAAATTGTTTGCAGGGCCTAAAAAGACAAAATAAATTGTTTGCAAACATCATATGTATTAAAAAAATAGTTTGCATAGAAGTCAGAGAAACTTTTTTTTAATTTTTTTAATTTTTTAACGAAGACTAGTGAGCAGCACAAGGAAAGACTTCTTGTAGTTGTAAGCTTGTCGTTTATTTCCGACGCGTTTCGTCTCTAACTGAGACTTCTTCAGGGAATGAATACAACTAGCAAAGAACAGCATATATAGCACATTCGCGTGCCTAGCTACAACTTCCCATGGAAGTGAATAATAACTAAAATATGCTGTAAACGAACGTTACAAAAAACGCCTTAATACATATGTTATTGCGTGTTGTTATATTTTGGGGGGCATACGATTAGCGCTAATTGTATGCCCCCCAAAATATGGCAGCAAAAGCGAACCTCCTTTTCGTGTCAGATCGTGATTAAAAAAGATCGAAAAAAAAATTGTTTGCAGGAAGGTGTTGTTAGAAAAAAATTGTTTGCAGAGGTGCATAGATTTAAAAAAAAAGTTTGCAGAGAGAGATTTTTCATCCCCCCCCCCCCCCCCCTCCAGAAAAATAATGGTCCGTACGATTTTATTTCTCCGTTTACTCCTTAGTTTAAGTATCGATTGAGAGGATATATCAAACACTCGAGACAGTGTTTCTCCAAACACCTCGAATTTCGTTAAAAATACTCCTGCTGCGCGTCTTATTTACAACTTTCCTCTCGGCGATTGGATATCCTGATGAAACACTGTCTCTCGTTAACAACATCTCTGCAAACTTCCGGCTCCGAGCAAACTTCGGGACTCGCAGCAAAAACAAGACATATTCCTCCAACGTACACTACGCGGCTGCTTCTTAATTACAAGCGAGTACGAGAGTAGTTAGAAGTATTGTGGTATATATCTTCAGTAAGGAGAATTTGAGTGTGGAAGTAGAAAGATTACCGTACGACTCACCGGGTGGTGGCGGTACAAATCCCTTTAGTTCTTTGCGTTTTCTCTCTCGTACTGCTGACCCCATGCGAAGAACATTGTCACCAAATGATCCCTCCATGTTTCCCGGAGGCTCATAAAACGCTACCACCACGCAGAGTTCTCCATCCACGGCCCTTCCCACTCCGAGGGTCTCTGAAGCGACCCAAACGACCTGCGATAGTAAAAACAAAATATCTTGTGATCCAACGCGCAAACGTTGCACTATAAGAAGTCTTTCTTCTCTTGTTTTTATATAGTAATGGAAACCGTTTCACAGGTGAATCGTGAAAGTTTGGGAGAACTCGAAGCATCTGCGCTTCCAGCCCACATTTTTCCATTTTTTCCAAAAATATCTACTCGTGTTACTTAAACTCTATGGAAACAGAAAAATGTTTTTCTTTTTTGCTTCCATCGAAACAGGATGTTTGGGACAGCTGCATGCATGTGTCAAGTTCTCCCAAACTTTTACCTTCTATGGAAACATGGACAGAAATTTGGAAATAATTTTTTGTCTCCATAGAGTTCTGACAAGTAGTTTCAACACATAATTTAGGAGATAATTTAGCTGATTTCCATAATACAACTGAAGAACAGATTGTGCTTTCATGTGGCATTTTACGGAAGTTCCAAATAGAGCAAATTATATTTCGCTGAAAATATTTCAAGAATGTATCACCAAGAAAACGAAATTACCTGTGTAAAATTTGACGTGTCTTCGCTATATCCCGGGTTATCGAAGTCGTAATCTTCTATCTCGTCATACCACATGTCGGTCGTTTCCCGCCCAGTGAGCTCGCCGCCCATCATTCCCGCCAAATTCTCACCAACCGTGTCGTCGTCATTGTGTCGGAGCTCGCCACTTCGCGCCAACTTCTCGGCCCACTGCTGCGCTTCCCAAGCCAGTTCCGCTGACCAGTGCAGTGGAGCAGCCCCGTGTCTGAGCCTGTACTCGTTGTGCACTGAGAGACATTCCTCGTGAAACTCTTTAAGTCCTAAAAATACGATTAAAATCAATTTGTTACGAGAGCTGGTTACATCGTGACAACACTCAGCTGATAACGTTTAGTTTGAAGACGTTTACCCGATAAACACTTAGATAAATAGAGGGATTTTTCTTAAACCATAAGACAAACCTAATGTTAGCGAAGAAATTACTTCTCTGGATCTCAAATGACAAAACTAAAGCTTCATTACTAACAAACAAATATGTTTCCTGGGCGTTATAATTAAAAGTTACAAACAAACGAGATTAACTTTCCAAAACGGTTAAACCTAACAGTTTTTCAAACCCATATCGTAATCCGTTTTAATCTTCTTCAATTTCTGTCCATTTTGTATTCGCTGTATTATTGAAAAGGTTTTTTCACAGTTTCAAGAGGCTATTTTTTTGTATTTTTCTCAATTTGGTGGCCATTTCCTTATGCCTAAATTTCCGAAAATCCATGACATGGGGTTGCCACGCCACTCGTGTAAAGAAAAGGTAAGGAACCTGCTTTGAATGCTTAATTTATTCAGATGCTTGTATTTTGTATTTTGTATGTTAAAAATGTCTTAGCCGAACTTTCTTTATATAGATTTAGACCATCCTAAACGTGGAGCTCCACAGTTATTTATTTCTTGAGAACTGTACCGACTGGTTAATAACGACAATAAATCAAAGATCTCGAATTTTTCAGCTCGATGGGTTTACCAAATTTTCTTAGGTATGGGGCTCCGCGCGGGAGGGGGAGCTACGCTCAATATTGAAGAAGAGTGGAAGGAATAATTTGAATACTAAACGGGTTATTTCCTTTTGATAAGCGACAAATTCGTAGGCTAGTTGACAACAGTTGCCAGCCAATATAGTATTGCTGCGTAGCACGGTACGTACACGAAGCATTTTTTTAACATTTTTGAACCGGTTTTCTTATAGAACTGAACAATGACGCCGGGATTCATTTCATTTTCTTTATCACATACATGGCTCGGATAAAAAAATAACCAGCATTTCACAAAACTTGCTAATATAATTTAATTCACAGCAACCACACAAAGAATTAAATAATTTATGGTGAAAAACATCGGCGCCTCGGCAGTGGCTCGTTTCCAAATCAATTGGGTGAACAACATTTTGAATTTCGTGTGTTCTTAAACATGTTAAAATCAAAGGGCACGAATTTCCGCATCGCAGTGTATTCACTTTCGAGTTATGCTGCAGCAAATAAATTTTCAAACGACTGCATGAAATGAAGAGACGTTTCGGTTTTACCGGCCTCGTCGTTAATTACATGTTCGCATCCACCAATACCGGGTAACACGTGATAACAAGATTAGAAACCAATTCAAGTCTTTGTTTTAAACAGCTGTTGAAATGACATCTCTTGTGGTCAAACCGCCGTGTTCTTGATTAAAATATTCGTCAAAAACAAGGTCGGGGAAACGTGTAATGAGTGTTTCAACAGGTTCCTTTTCTGTGAAAAAGGAGCCATTTGGTTCAAATGCCAAATATTCAAATTTAAGCGATTTTTCAAACATCAACAGATACCTTTCACGAAGAAGTGAAAGTGCTGTCAATCAATGAAAATAATGAGTAGTTTTATAGTCGCGACGCTGACCAAATTTGTTTTAAGTGTTTATAACAAGTCGTTTGGAACGATGGAAGAAAAACAAATCATTTATAGCACGCACCAAGGTATTAAATAACATTTCCCATTCGAGGATTGAGGAGGAAGTACAAAAAAAAGTATTCGAGATGAGCGTCAAGGCACATTGACGGATATACAGACAATTAATATAAATTCGATGTTTCAGTTTCTAAACCAGTACGTTGTTTTCTTTCTACTTAATCTATCGAACTACTCCGAAGATGGAAACCAGCATTGTTATTTCATTCAACAGGTGTTTAGCAATGAACAAAACTGGTTTAAACTCAGTGCGCTTAATCAGACCCCCTCCCCTCCCCAACACAAAGCAAAAGAAAATGAAGATAAAAGAGAGATCAAGATGATACCTAAAACAAGCGAAAGACTTGTAAAAAGTGAAGTTTGTCTACAGTTTTTTTTTTCGGTGCCGTTGATGCTGAATTTGAGATGACTTGATGCATCTTGAAACAAAGATCGAAGAATTCTGAAATTACATGCAAATGTCGCTACTTAAGAACCTTTAAAGAAATTGGTCAAAACAACTCTATCGATTATACACATTTTTTTTCCGCTTTATTGTTAAAACTCATATAAATCTTTATCCGTCGGAAGAAACTGGCGAAGAAATTTAAATCTCCGGGCCACTTTGAATAAAACATTAATACTTAAAACATGTATTTCTGCTTTAATGCAAATCGATTGAAATTCTATGAAGACACACTGAGTAAACCAAAACAAAGCGAGACAACTTCCGCTGAATCAGGCGCACTGCTCTAGCTAATTCAAATATTTACGTGCCCCCTAGAACCTCATGGAAGAATCAATATTATCGGAGTACAAAATTGTGATCGATCGTTGCTCGAGAATGTTCGTCGATTGTATATTTTTCGAAAGCGTCCATTGACCACGTTCATTGTTTTTGAAATTAACGAATTGATCGATGGTGTGTACACTTTTCGTTCATTTCATAAGAATTAAGATCCTCCCCAAGGCTGAGTTCTGATTGAGTGTTTTCGTAAAACACTTTGCTTAGACGCCGTGTACCCGAGAAACGCTTACAAATTGACGCGTGCCTGCTCAAGTAAACAACGAAAATCGTATGATTTTTACCCTCCTGTTATCAATAATTTTCACTTTCGAACATATTAATAACATGCAAACGTCGACGGAAAATATATTGCCTAAATATTATGTTCCTGTGTGATGGCTTCAAAGCCGATATACAGCAAAAACTCGGCAAAATTCAATGTTACAAAAACATGGAACGTATTTCAATTTCTTTACTTCCTTTAACCATGAATGTGTTTTCTTAAATACTTATATTTATTTCATGCACTCTAATAAGTGAATAAAATGCAAATGAGAAATCTAAAGCACAGCGGTCGCCATACTAAAGCGAAAAAATAATGGCAGTTCCTTACCGAGATAGAGTCTGCTCCATCGTGTATCGTACGCCAATGGCTGTTCGTTATCTCGCGTGCTTCTTGCTTTCTTCACATTTCTCGCCACATCTTTCTTGTTCGCCGGTGGGGAATACCGTGCTACCACGATCTGTTTTCCGTGTTTGGTGACAGCCGCTCCCGCGCCAAACTCGCGCGTCCCCTCCCATAGCACCTGACTGAAGGAGCGCGTACGCGAGCTAAAGCGCGGCTTGTCGTAATCAAAATACTTTCCTTCTTCGTACCAGATCCGTGTAATCTTCTGCCCGTTTAGTTCAGAGCCCCACAGGCAGGCGAGGTTCTCGCCGATGTCCTTCTCGGAGCTGTATCTGAGCGAGCCGGTACTTGCGAGTTGCTGTGCCCATTTCTGCGCGCTCTCCGCGAGTCTAGAAGACCAGCACAGAGGCGGTGTTCCATGGGCTGCGCGATAGAAGTTGTGGGCAGCTACGCATTCATTGCGAAAGCGCTGCAAGTCTGGAAATAAAACGTACATGGGGTGTTAGCTGACGCGAGGTTATTCATCGGCGATCGACGAAACGCCTGAAAACTGACTCAATGACAAAATGGAATAATCGTGAACTCCCATGGCGGTTATTTTCCTCATTCGCCGCTCATTCAAATTCGCTCTAGTAAAGCTGATCCTGACTAAAATCTGAAAGCTGCCTCGACGACTCTTCGATTAGAGCTTTCGAATGGCAAAAATCTCACTAAAAAACGTTGTGTTCGATTCCGAATCGGTGTCAAATACCAACATAGTTCCCTATGAAGTGTTATTAAGCTTTAGTAGTCTTCAATTCGATTTTCCAGACTCGCGCGTGTGACAACCAAACCCGAACTGACACGGATCACAGAGTGATGGAAAACAAACCGAAAAAAAAAATAATTTCATCAAAACCCAACTCACCGCTTTTTTCCATTTCGGACCGGCATATGGACGGCGAAAATTATTCGATCCGAATTGAAATTCTTCAGACTGTCTCACTCGAAATTCAACATATTCAATTCATGAAATTCTGCCGCGGTCGACAAGCAGGTGGTGTGGGGTCACGTGACCAACAAAGCAGTCATTATGCCGCGTCCTATCTGCTTCCACACGTCCGAAAACAAAAACCTAAAGATATAAATTTATAGAATTGGGAAATACCTTCTTTAAAACACTTAGCGCGGAAGATGTGCTGATGTAAATCGTTTCCAACGCGCTCGTTGTAAAAAAAAAGAAAAGAATTCTGTGGCGGCGTATTTTCTTCGTCAAATGCCAAGCTACAAAACTGCTTTAAAAAGCCCGAAATATCATTGAATTTTTTTTTATTGACGCACTTCGGCGCTCCAACAAATTTAAAAGTGAAATTCGATGAAAGGAAACGTGCTCTCGAACGTTGCGTTCATTAGGGAAGTCAGTGAAACGTAATATTACTCCGGCGACCTGATGTAATTGGCTTCAAAATACAAGAAGTTGTAGACGCTAATATCGAACAAACTTGTACTCGATTGCGCGTGATACATGGTCACTTTTAACATTTTTAAAAAGCGAAAATTTTGCGAAAACAACAAATTACGACGGCGGCAACAACGCTTTATTTTGACAACACAAAGCCTTCCAACCAGTAGGGGTAAGGAGTTTTTCGATCAAAATCCCTTATTAAAATATTTTCGTGTGGCGATTCCGATCAACAACCGCTATACAGTCACACCCGAGTTACTGAAAAATTCATATTTGGCAATCAGATGGCAGCGATAAATACCGTAGTGGTTTTACCCAGACGTATCATAAGCGAAAGGTCGAGACGATGATACAAAATTAGTTGAAATAGGAAAAGAACTCTCCGGGTAAAGGGTGTTTTATATGCAAAACAGATCGCGTTTTTAAAATGTATGTTGGAAAGGCTATTGTTTTTAACTTATCTGATTTATGCCGAAGTGAGCGGATAATTATTAATTCTTTGCCAGCGTCCACCACTGAAATCGTTTAAAATTAAGCTAGAAAAAAAGGACAGCTAATGCTGGGTATAAACTTGCGATCAGGCAGAAACTCTGAGAACATACGTGTAGCATTTTTTTAAACCCTGGATCTTTTTTTGTAAGTGGCAAACAATGCTTCAAGGACTAAATCGAAAAACAAAACGAGAAAACAAACAGTGGGGTGTGCCATAAATAATTCAACACTGAAATGACTTGGTTCGAAAAAACTTTTCACGACCATAAAACCTGACACTTGGCATCCTTATTTGCAGTTGTTACAGATATCACCTTAACAACCACACCTCATAACCATAATTCACGGCGTTCTCAAGTGACCTCAAGATGGATTCAATATGAAATAAGACGAATTTTAAGTGCATGGCCCAAACATTTTAAGCCATAGTGACTCCAGGAATAATTATTAAAAAGCATGAAAGCAAAATTCAATTTTTAATTAAGGGAAAAGCTGGCACGTGTAAATGCAAGTCATGAATCATAATGAGGTGGAATAAATTAATATAAAATTCCCAGCCATGAAATAAAGGAAGTATTTACCGGAGTCTTGTCACAACGTTTGCTTTCCTTTCCACACAATCAATTATTGAGATATACGATAAACGTAAACAGGTCTCTCGTGGTATTAATAGCAGCTAAGTGTAGTTTTATTTATTCAAATTCACCCTTTAAATATAAGTATAAACAATAATGAAACGATTTTACTGATTTTTACAGAAGATCCTCTAAAAAAGCCGTGCAGAGGATATTAAAGATATATGAAAAAAGTATTTTTCAAAATATACATGTATACGAGATTATGACAAAGTGGTGTCCATTATATTCTTAAAAAAAAGCAATTGATAACACAGAGATCGATTAAAAGCTCATACATGCTTTGCGCCTTTTTCAGAAATCTTGTAGATTGCTTGATAATTTAACCTTGTAGCCGTATTTGCAAACATTAGTTCTATCGGGAACATGTACAAGATAAATAGTGCATGACTAACAGAGAAGTTTGAATGATTTCATAAGTGCCTAGGGCAGTATTGACGGCGGATCTTTACGCTAAAGAGCTCCCGCCTAAGGGCCCAAACAGAAATTGTTTCCATTGAGATTTATAAATACAATATTGATGTTATTGACGTCGAGAAACAATTATTGAAATTTAAAACAGGCACTATCATGAGCAGGGTAATAATAACAGTGTCATCGTCACTGCAGGGGTCTCCAAAGAAGAACGCCGACGAAGCAGGAGTCTGCAAGAGTTGTATTAAGCATGACGTTTACGGCAAACGGCAAACGGCAAAAATAATTCTGATTTTGCACACTTTTTCTTTAGCACTTAAATAAAGCCAGTCGAAAAATAGGAAAAAAATCCCTTAATCACAGTAAATGCAAACAATTTCCCTAAATTGTACAAACGGCTAAAATCAGACACCAAAAGTCCGATTTTTGCCGTTTGCCGTTTGCCGTAAACGTCATGCTTAACCTCTCTATTGTCACGCGATTCACGTCAGAGAAATTACGTCACAGAATCGACCTTCGTTCCCAGGATCCTTAGAAAACTGGAGAGAGGGACCTGGAAACGAGGGTTACTTGCTTTTTCGGCTCCTTGTTGTTGTTGGTAGGTGACACTGGCTGGCCATAATCTGCCACGAGGGTGCTCTGGCTGGTAAATTAAGCTAAAATGTCTAAAATGACGATGTACTCTCTCGCCCCGGGTGCCATTACATCGCGTCGGTAAAGAACGGCGAAACAGTGAACGCAAGGCGAGCCATGAGCGCGTACGAGTACAGCCTCTTTCAAGGGGAAGGACTCCTCGCAACCTTGGAAGTACCGTGTTCAGAACCAAAATTCTTTTGCTTATTTTCATGCATTTTCTTTATTTCTTCTTAAGAGAATTAAGTTTTCAATCAAGGCTATTCCTTAGATAACAGGCCTTCGATTCTTAATTAGGAGTTAATCGCTCCTTATGGGGATTTGTCCCAGCGTTGTCATTTGCATTTGTGTGTGCATGGTTTTCTTGTAGACCAATTTACGCACTGTAATTGAAGAAATTCCGTGTTTAAGTGAATTATCTGTCCACACTTCAGTCTGAACATGTATCTATCTGGAATACATATCAACTGCATTGGTTCAAGAAGAAGGGGAGTAACAATTTTTATTGACAAATTGTCGCCTAAAATAAACACAAACATCTTTTAAAAAACAAAAACTGATACACTTTTCACTATACATGTTAAAAAATTTCAAGTCAGTATTTCAACTGGTTACAAATACACTTGCTTTGTATGAAACTACAAATGTTCGCACAGAGTTGAGCTGGGTCAAGTCTGCTGTACAGGTTTAAAGAAAATAAGTAGCGAACGTTCTCAGTACAACAAAATATTTGATTCTTGTTATTTGTACAAGTTTTCGTTCCATTTTAATTCATTTTATTTCGTGGCATTCTGGGCGCTGGTATATCACTCCGTGCTTTTGTTGATAAAATCTTGTAGCAAAGTTTGTATTTCTTCCACTTGTTGCACGATTTTTGCCGAAGGTACATACTGCCTTCTGAGGTCAAGGATTGTTGAAAGAGGATTCTTCATCGTTCGTATTGCTTCACTGTAAAGTTCTTCTCCCTGAAAGAGGAAACAGCGATAAGATGAATTAGCCGGAAAACTTAATCCATTAAGGTATGAAATTTTAACTCATTTGAAGATGAAAGCTGTTGGGCAGTACTCGGTGGAAGTGAATGTTTCATTATACTTGTATAATTTGCAGTTTGCAAACTTAAGAGAGAAACGGTTCATCCAGTAGAAACACACCAGGGTACAGCTCTTGAAGAACAATTGGCCAGCATATCTAAAACTTATTTTAACGGTTTGTTTCATTCTAAAGCGTATTTTGGAATTTTGGAGGAAGGGAAAATGAAAACTGCTTCGAGAAGTCGAGGATAAAACTACAGTGTTCGACTGAGGGAAGAAAACCACTTTCGCAGTTCGAGAATCGGGATGCTACAGTAATTAGAGCGAGAAAGAAAACTGGATAGCTTCACCCACAATTCAATTTGTTTCTCATAGACGAGAAACAAATCAAATCATTTTTTTTTTAATCTTACCTTGCCGTCACAGGATGAATCCTGATGCCGTTTTAAGCGCTTTGGTTCAGGCTGCAACAGATAAAGTTCCGTCAACGTGTTTGACAGGACTGTGACGACACCACGCAAAAAGCAGCGCTTGGTGTCCCTGCGGCAGAAGTCTTTTCGATACCGTATAACTGCGTGCCTGCCTATACTACACAAAAGTGGCAAACGGTCCGAGACTGCAGAGGCGATCGTAATGGGTGAAGGCTGTTTAGGATTTTATTGAACAAACTGTAGCTGGCGTAGGCTTTAGGGGGTGAAGGTTAGAAACTGTATTCAGCTGTATTCGCAGGCTAAAAATGGATACACTGTGAGAAAAGTAATAGGCAAGTTTTATTGTGAGGCCTTATGCGTCCCATGGCGCGATGAGGACAAGTAACAGTCTCTTTCACGCCATTGTGATTTCTCTGATGTATTCCGCACCTTATAACGTCGCGCTTTACTTCAGTTTCAAACCATTTGACCGCGAAAAGGACTTTAATGTGTTGATACTCTTCTACCCAGTAAGGATGCTATTTTGCCACAAGTTATTCTCAGTCGTCAGATCAAGGTACGCTGAGTTCTCGAGTGCAACACAGGAAAACAACTAAAACTGATAAGATTACAAACAGCAAACAGTTTGGCTGACAAACTTCTTGGCAGATGTCCCTACCTCTTTACTTTGATCTGCACTTGCGTCACGTGACCGACCGTTCGTGTGCATAACTGGTATCTCTTTCTCTTCCAGCTCGCTGGGATCTGGGCACCGATTTTTCCTCGCTATCTCTGCCTGTTGTTTTAAAAATTCTTTATCCAATTCCTAATTACTACTGTTAAGGAAAATCAATAAAGGAAAGACATCTTTGGTAAAAAGTGAATTCGAGTTTCGTTTTTGCTACGCTTTGCACAACTTAAGCTTTGTGAGTTGCGTGCGACAGTCCTGGTGAGAATTCTCTCAATCCTCTGTCACGCTAGTGTTTTCAGTTGAAGCCGGAATTCTCTCACTCCTCTGTCACGCAAGTGTTTTCAGTTGAAGCCGTTATTGTGTCGCCCCACAAAGCTTCTCTCCGCGTGACCACTCAACAAACGGCTGGGAAAGAGACTACATTCACGTCAAAAGACGCGTTTTCCCGTTTTACTGCACACGTTGATTCGTTAAAGGATACAGTAATGTTTCCTGTAAACTCGGTGTGTCTAAAGGGAAGCTGAAACAACAACAACAACAACAACAAAAACGATTAAGAGCCGAAACAAGCCGCGTTATACCGTAAATGCTATGTCAATTTAAAACAACATAAACAGCAGACAATATTTAGAACATAACACGAGATGTCTCTTTGAATATTCTCTTTTTTTACGCCATCATAGTAGCATTGTGTATTTTCTTGCAAAACAGTTCATTTTCAGCATGTTACCGGAAGGATGGACCTTCAAATAACAATTTTAAATTTCAGTTTGATCGGGAATACACGGCCCCACAAGCTTCCACCTTTAAACACAACCGTGTATAAATAAAAGTTCAAAGATTCGTATATAAATAAGGTTCAACTTTTGTTTATTTATTTATTTACAAGACGAAGGTACAGTCATAATAATGGTAATTTTGAAAAATAACCATTGGTGTATTGCTAGTGGATATAACGGAACTACGGTGATATGTTAGTCTACCACACAACCAACCACACACACAAACAAACAAACAACCAAACAAACCAAAAACAAACAAACATACCTGATTTAAAAAGTCCGACAGACTTGGAAGCAAGCTTTCAGGAACACAATCCCCCATCACGTGAGTGTACCGAGTAATCTGGAGAAAAACACAGAAGCATCAAACAAAGGAAGCGAAACAAAAGAAAAAGTGATAAATAAAGAAAGATGGTAAATTGTGAGCTCGGTAGTGACATGTGAAATATGGAATATTCAGCATGTTGCGAGCGTGGGACAAAGAAAAATCTGAGTCCCCGACGGTAATCGAACCCATGACCTCCCAAACACCGGGGGGCTCTATCCACTGAGCTACGAGAACTCATTCAGAGCAAGGCCATTAACAAGGTTAAGTTGAGTTCCGTCGAGGACAAGGATTTTTTTCTTTGTCCCACGATCGATACATGTTGAATATAGACAACACTTTATACACCCTTAACCTCGTGTTGATGTTTATAGACAAAATATATTTTTATGTGAATGTGGGGCTTAGGATGTATAAGTATTGTTATTCAAATGCCGACGCCATTTATGCAAAGTGTCTCTTCCATCTTTTAAAAGAAAAAGTGTTTACAGGTTCGATTGCTCTTTCAGAATTCACTGAACCCGTTGCTAAGCAACATAACATACTCCGCTGGTCAATAGCAAACAGAACCCTTTGGACAAAAACGGGTTACTAGTTTCCCAAAAGGGTCTGTAGATATGCAGCCTGGAAGATCAAACTGGCCTATTAGATCTGTCATTTCAATAACCACTGGCATTGAGCAAAGTCTCTAACAGTTCTTTCGCTTTATGAAGCTTCTGCTAATAACTAGGATAGGATAATTAGGATAATTTCTCGATTTCTTATATAGCTTTTTTTAGGTCTAGTTTTTTTTTTGTTTTTTTTTTTTAATCGCAGGACCCATGTTGATAGCAGTTTTTATAACTGAAATGGTCATCCTGCATAAATATGTTTTTATTATTATTACTATTATTATTATTATGTTGAGATTGAGCCTATCCTGCAAGATATCTCGGGTGAACAGCTGGGAAGAGGTTCTAATCGAGCTCCAGATGCGAGATTGGATATTCATGCGCGCGGGTTCTGGGAGAACCAACGATCAGCATTCTTTGACGTGAGGGTTTGTCACCCTAATGCTGATTCGTATAGGGACCTAGAGCTCCAACAGATATACCGCAATCATGAGAACGAGAAGAAGCGCCTTTACGCGAGGAGGGTTTTGGATATCGAACAAGGAACTTTTACACCCCTTATTTTCACGTCAACAGGCGGCATGGGAAACGAGTGCTTGCAATACCATTCCAGACTGGCGCAGCTGATCTCCATCAAGAAAGGAGAACATTATGCTAAAACAATCTCCTGGATAAGAGCAAGGACATCCTTCGCTTTACTAAGATCCGCACTAATCTGCCTAAGAGGTTCAAGAGCTAGAAGGAAAGCCTTTTGTGACTTTAAGAACATTGATATTGACGTTGAAACCCAGGAGGGAGCCATCATGTAAACACTGTTCAAATAGGTTTTTAATAGTTTATTTCTTTTATTTATTTTATGACATTATCTCATGGGAAGAACGTCAGGAAAAACAAAATTTGTATATATATTTTTTTAACAGATACACCTAAGATTCAAGTTTGTATGAATAGAGCATGTAAAAGCTTTCAGAGTGTTATTATGTAGGAAGGCTATTGAAATTTTTACTGAAATTATCTCATGGAACAAACTTAGGGAAAAACAAAATTTGTATATTTTATTTTAAGCCACATACACCTAGGATTCAAGTTTGCATGAAAAATTTTCAATAAAGTATTATTATTATTATCATTATTATTATTATTATTATAACTAAAAATAAGGAATTACACACGCTGTAAACAGAAAACATATCCCGTGGATGCTGGGTTAATGTCGGTAAAAAAGTCCTAAGGTGAGCAGTTCATATAACAAAAACAGCTGTTCCACAGAGTGGAATTAATTTACGTACCTCTGCAAAGGCCTTGACGCTCTGAAAAGCTCGCTGATGAACCAACCAGTGCTTGTCACTGACCAGAGAGGAGAACATGGCCGTTATGTTGCCAAGCACTGCAGACTAACAGTAACAAATAGCATATCAAACTAAATAAGATAACTGAGATCATACCAAACCCAACAATAATGGTTTGGTTTTGTAGAATAAATCTCAATAAATGACAGTAACTCGTAAATGAATCTTAAAAACAACTTGTTTGAAATGTTGCAAAACATACCGTTGCATAATATACCGTAGCATCATGATGGTGTATCAAAAGTAGGTATGGCTTTAGGAAATAGTTTCTACACTTATTATACATTTGAGCAGGTGAAAAAAATATAGGTACGATTTATATCAAGTCGCACAAGCTCGGACGTTTTTCCTGAACACCAGCAGGTATGGGAGAAAACGCGTTCCCTCACCTCAAGGTGTTCTGGGATATCCTTACTGCCGCATTTCCCAAGAAACTGTGCGGCCGCTTCGCGAACTTCCAGACAGGGCCATTTGTCAAGGAGCCCTCTTAGACCATTTAATATCTGTGTAAGAAATAAGAAGAACGTAAATGTAAATGCTTTTTTCAGCTACTTCACTTTGTTTGCTAGCTTATTAGCACGAAACAATAAACCTTGCTATAAAAATAACATTAACATACGAAATACAAAATTTGCTATTCCCCGCGATTGAGCAGATAAAAAAAGAGCTCTGCATAAGTTTTTAATCGAAAACTGCTCCGTACCTTTGCGTAATCTTCTGGTTGGATCTGACGAAGCAGAGTAGATGACAAATCCAGCAACTCACACCAGGTCTTGATACCAAGTCGCTTGAAAAATAAAACAACAACAAACAAACAAAAAAGAAAAAAAAAAGAAAAGGCTTCATTTAAATGTCAGCAACGTTTACACAGGTATTTCTACGATCTTGTTCCTTAATAGACATTTATATTTTAGTTTCGACATGTTTTGCCCCTCCCCAAAACCTGTTTCGAAGCGCACTTGCCAACTACGAGTGCATTATGCCAATTTCTAACATTGTAAGAATGGCACATACATATGATCCTTATTTGGCATTCTTGCGAGTTTCAAGAAACCTCTACGCGATTTCCAGCTCCTTAAAGGATAAATTTGTTTGTAGTAAATTCAGTGTGGAGTGATTGAGTACGAAAGTAGTAACGTATTACAAGTCGGCGCTAATGAAATCTCTTAGCTTTACGTTCTAATTTTTTTTTGTAAGAGTACACTTACCTTTACATGCTCTTTCCCTTGAGTGCAGAGAGACCACAAATTATTAATGAGACCGATCGCGGCCGCGTGATGAACGGGAGGGACATACCCTACCGCCTGAGGCAGGCTGTAAACTCGCCGAAGACAGCACAAGCAACGGGACTTCAGGAAGCAAAAAAAGGTAGACGAGTTAGTAGTAATACGCAACGAGAAAGATCTCTGTCTCACAGGGATACCGTGAGTGGCAACTACTTAATTTGAAAATAGACACGTTCCGCGAAGTATACGGAACGACGTACCACAAGCAGAGTCCCTTGGGCAATTTCAAGGCTTGAATTCAAGCAAACACTTAAGGCACGGCATTCGTGAAAGCAGCTTCTTTTTATCATTTTACTCTTGTTCGCAATTTTGTATCTTGTAACTTTTTCTTTACACCCTTTGCTGTCGAATTTTTACCGAGAATAAAAAAGATTATCATGCTATACGGTGATACCTTACGGTCACTAATTGATCCAAACCGGAGAGTACAGCCAAAATAAGGATAGAGATCATAGGAACATGATCGATGGATGTGTCTGACCAACGGGGTTGAAAAGAGTACAAGATACGGAAACTTGGATGAACAAGGCTTATTATTACTGACTCAATTTACCACTTTGTATCGGATTAGCACTCCTCAGTCTCTGACAATCAACCTGCTTAGTATTGGTAAAACGAAAAGAGGAACCTCGCATCCCCCTTCCCCCTTCCGCTGACCATATGTCGTAAGTCTGAAAACGGAGTATAAGAAACATACCAAGAGGCCATCGTCTTTGAGCGGCTGATTCGTCGTAGTTCGGGAGTGACAAACTTTAACGCACAAAGGGACAAGGGTACGGCAGGCCTAAAAGTCAAAGACATTTCTTAGTGTGCTGCTTCTACCGATCTCAAATAGCCTTTGTTTCCGTAGTGGGCAGACTCCCTAAAGTGGACTATACGAGGATGCTCCGCCCGAAAGAGGGTAGGGCTTTCACAAGTTTGAGTACAGAATAGGGTGGGGAAAACAATCATTTAGGTTACTCAATGAAAAATAAATATGTTGAGGACCCCTCCCCTCCCGGGCTTTTGCTTTATAAACCTGTGCCGAAGCCTACAAGTCTTCTGAGTCTTTTATTTTGGCATTAAGCACGATACTTTTCCTCTTCCTTTCTGGTGCTTTCCCCACATGAACTCTTTCTTTACTGTAACAACTCTCCGCTTCACATTTTTACAAGTTTTAAATGAACAACCAACTGAGTTACCTTTTTCTGAACGTTCTCAGGCATGTCTTGTAAAGGAAACACACACCACGCAGGGATATTTTCCTTTTTTGATGGCGGAAAAGAGTTGACAAGAGTTTCCTGAGGGGAAATGTTTGTTGATGTAATGTTAAAGCACAAAGAAATTCAAAAACTAAGGAACTCAATTCGTGTTGGTAATATTTAGAAATAAAAAGGACAGTGAGAAACCGCTATATTCTAGGCATAAGTGAATGAAACCCACTTCTATCACATTTATGTCTGTCATTTGCAAGAATAGTTTTGCAAGATACAGTGTCCTGACATTTAGGAATTACATTAAGTCACGCGAAGACTAGTAAGGCTTGGATGTGGAATTAAAACTGATCAACATGTTATAGGGAGGCGCAGTGGCCCAATGGTTATCACAATGGACTCTGGATGGAGCGGTCCCGGTTCAAGCCCTGGCCGGGCCACTGCGTTGTGTTCTTGAGCACACTTTACACTCACAGTGCTTCTCTCCACCCAGGTGTATAAATGGGTACCGTCGAATTTAATGCTGGGGGAAAACCCTTCGATAGACAAGTATCCCATCCAGGGGGGATATAAGCTCCAGCTTGATGGGCCACTAAGCTTGTATGCAGACTTTACCTCACCTAACAAGTTATGTGATCTACAAAAGCTTTAATTACATACTTGATGTTCCACAGCCATGAGACGAGTCAGACGCTGAATGAGCATTGACAAGTGAAAATAAGCTGCTTCCTCTGTAGGTAGCTTTAATAACTGTAAAATAAACTTCACATTAAAGTTGCAAAATGTTAAACTAATCCAAGGCTCACAGAAGTGAGCCATAAGAGACAAGATAGAGGCTTGTTATGTTCTCAATAGTTCTTCTACGTCTCTAGGTGCATGCTGTTGTTTCCATTTTAGTTCGTGATGTGATGTAAATCCGGACATTTTACAGTCAAACCGGATGTTCTTTTGATGGGAACTCTGCAATGTTGTGGCGCAATGTTCCAATATTGATGGGCAGTTTGCAAGACACAACTTGCAACATTCAATTCAAATTTGCTCGAGCAAGTTGCCAAGTTCCGGTTTTCGATATTCCCATATTGAAGGTAATAATCCCACCTCTCTTTCAAAGAAATAGGAAATAGTTGCCCTATGGTCAACTATTTATCAACAGACGACAAGAAATTAGCGGCAGGTTTAGTTAAATCGCCAAACTGGGAAGTTTGCTTGACGCAACTTGCAACTTTCAATTCAAACTTGCTTTAGCAAGTTCCGGTTTCCCAGTTTGGCGATTTGAACTAAACCTGTTGATAAATATTTGACCATAGGGCAACTATTTCCTATTTCTTTGAAAGAGAGGTGGAATTGTTACGTTCTATATGGGGAAAATGAAAACCGGAACTTTGCAACTTGCTCGAGCAAATTTGAATTGAAAGTTGCAAGTTACGTAGAGCAAAGTGCCCATCAATATTGGAACATTGCGCCACAACATTGCAGAGTTCCCATCAAAAGAACATCCGGTTTGACTGTAACACTTACCAGTTGAGTAAGAACCAACATGTGCCCAGCACACAGTTCAGCAGAGCCCCACCTGTTGATTAAGACCAAAGAGATAAGTAATATTAATATGATCTGCTACAGTAAAGGTCGCATATACATACATGTACATATATTTAAATGACTCGCCTAACAGCTCACAGGAGAGGGAGGCAGTTGTAATAGCCTGATGGTGTCAGAATATTTGCCTCCAGATTCAGTCTCAATCTTAGAGGAAGAAAGTTGAATCATTTCTCTAATCAATGCTCCTAATGCCTAAGCCCAACTGTCATTCTTTATTACATGTACATGTAGCCAAAACATGATAATCTCCCAGTGTCTTTTCACACAAGTTGAAAGCACAGTCAAAATAGCTTAATAGGCAAAATGCAGGATTTAACTTGTAATGGACTAGCATTGAACCCGGGAAGAGTAAAAACATACCCATTCCCTTCATGTGACAAGAATCTGGTATAAATTTTGTACTGATGATCTGCCATGCTTGGAACGGACGCTACTTACAAACAATGCTTACAAATAGACAATAGATAGTTTTATTACATGCACATTGTAAGCTACATGTACAGTAGTCATTACCATTCCTGAGTAGGCCTTACAAGTTATATCTGCAAGTATCTTTATTCACGACCCTACAATACCATCTGTGACATCTACAGATTGCTCAGTAAGAGAAATGCTGTCTTCTTAATGTAACTTTATTAAGTGAATTGGCTTAATAGGAGGATTGATATTTGTACCTAATTGTAGGGTATGCCAAAGTACCTACACATGATGCCCACAGTTTACCTGGCCATAAAGCACCAAACATCACTTGCAAGCAGTGCACACAGCAGATCATCCTGAATGACATGTTCCAGTAGGCACCTTTCCTGAGGGAAGTGCAAATTTTAACATAAATTCCACACCACAGCAGCTAACTAAGGTCATTTGAAACTGGCTAAACTCAGTACTGACTTTTGTCCTATCACTTCCACCTGAGCAACAAATGGTATACCCCACACCTTGAACCTCACCACCACTCTATCCCTCCACAAAAAGTTATTAATAGCATATATATTCTCTGATGGTACTCACCACAGCAGGAAAACATGTTGCTGGGGTAGAGGCTACGAGTGAACACATTCTGGTACAAACATGCTCATAGAAAGTCACATCCCTGTCAAGATAGAGTCAGAATGAATGGGCCATTTTTTAATCTTCTCTTTTATAAAAAAAAAATGCTGAACACATTCTACTTATTTTGTAAGATGCCTTTGTTTGAGAAACGAGGCATCAGGATATCTTTAGACACCCGTCAATTAGTCAGCAACAACAAAAACCAGAGAAGACTTGAGGCTAAACAAACATTATTGACAACAAACATGAAGAAAATTAAAAAACCCCTTAGGAGAGATGGGGGTGAGGAAAACAAGCAAAGAGAGACTACATATAACCTTTGATATTGGTATCTGCAGGGGGAGAGGATGTTCCTAATTAAGAAGTTTAACAATGTCAAAAACACCAAATAGTTTTTAATAGGACTGTATACAGTACCATACCTTAAAGGTTTGCCTTTGCTCATGACACCATCAACAAATACTGGCAGACAAATTTCCACTGCACCTGCAGGTATAAAAGTGATTGCTAGAACATAAAAGGGCCACGCCACAAAAGTCAATGGAAGTTTGCTAAGTGCTCAAGAAACCATCCTTAACCAACAGAATAAATTATAATTGTATTAAGTACTGTTCAGTAACCTGATAGATGATTTCATCTTTACATTGGAGAATGGCACTCCCCATATAAAATTCTAAAACTTACAATGCCTAAAAGACTTAAAAACAGCTTCCATGATTGAATGGCGATGTTCCTCCTAAAGGCAAAAACAAAGATCATTATCAAAATAGAATCACTATTAATATGGTTTAGAAATGAATTTCTCAGTTGTCAGTCCATCAATGAAAATGACTGGAAAATCCCTGCCTATTTTTAAGTTTCTTTGTTTGTGTTTTAGAAAATCTTATATAGTAACTTATTACTCTACCTCTGGATAATTAGTAGGCATAACCCAATATGTAAACACATCTTCTACAAAAAAGAATATAGAGGAAGGCTTATTAGAGAGGGTGCTAAAACTGAAGGGGGCAGGGTGCTTAAAATAATTATATATTTTTTTACTTCTCACCACATATGAAAAATATGCAGAACTACGTAGCAACAAAACAACACAGTCTGTCTTTGGCCAAGAGAGAGGTTTACTTATAAGACCGAATACCAGTGGCTGGAAAAAGGCAACATCGAGAGAGAAATAAGTCTCTCTGCCACCTGCCCTGGTAATATCCGGAAAACAGGGAGGGTGGGAGGGAGAAAAACAACATGTCAAAACTAAAAAAGAAATCTAATACAATAACAAAAACCTATTAACCTAGAGCAGGGATGGCTGCCAACTTATCTCTTTACATAAAACAGTCAACGGGAATCATTGATTGCAGTGACATGCACATTCACAAGAACACACATGGCATCACAGTCAGTATACTATACCTGCTGTTTCTGGTAAAATACTAAGAACTGAAACTAGCAAATAGCACTGTGCAAAATGATGCTTCTCATCCACCTCTGAAATGGAAATCAGCAATGAATCAGTCAAGTAAAACATATTTATTTAATGACTTTTTAATTTAATTACCGTGCAGCTGAAAAAAATTGAGTAAAATGTTTTTTCCTTTCACTGACAGCCTGTACCTACATGTATTCTTATAAAAAATCTAAATCAATTTGAATTACATATACATTAAACTTTAAATGTAAATAAAACTTACCCAATGCCTCCCTTGTTATTAAATTGGCAAAATGTTTGTTTTTTACAAGAACAGCCAGCAATGGTTCCACCTTAGGTAAAATTTCAAACACAATTACTATGTTAGAACTTGAACCCATTTAACTGAGAAATGAGTATATGTGTTGTGGCTCAATTTTATCCTTGGTTCAATTTTTTTTCCTTTGTTTTTGGGTATGATAATGTATGATAATGTATGATAATGAGTTTGAAACAAAGAAAAATAAAATTTGAACCAAGGATAAAATTGAACCACAACATATGGACCTGGAAATTATATGCATTTATTGATATTCCTCCCCTGAGAGCAAACAAGAGCCAATGAAAAACAGAGCAGTAGCATACTGATAGGCCTGCAATGAGTGCAAAGCGTATATAGCTATATACCCTCTGTATGTGTTGCAGGCCTACAATGCTAGTCAATAATAATTATTCTAACAATATTTTGCAATGTTTTCTCACTTACTTACATTATCTTATTCTTACTTTAGCTGAGACAAGCTACATAAAATATTATATATAAAAAGAAATTTGTTATGTATTACACTCACCACAACTAACAAGGCAGACTTGACACCGTGAACTGTAGAAGCTGCAATTTTTGGAGCACTCAGACTTGGAGGCAAATGGCTTTATAAAAACAAATCAAGGTATAAAATATTGAATCATTTATATATATAGTCAGTTAAAATAATCAGGAAAATACTTTGCCAATCAAAGTACAATAAAAAGGTTTTAAGGCTGCTGATGGAATCTTGGAGACAGTAATTTGAAATTACCTTTAGGTCAAACTGCTATTTTTGTAAAATTATCCACATAAGAAAGTACATATTAAAATTTAAAAGCAGGAGATAACCTTTGTATTGTCAGTAGAAAATGAAATATGGTTTCCAAGCACTGATCATAATAACCATCAAATTCCTAAACAGAGAAGAAACATAGCATAAGCAAGAGGTTTATGTTGTATGTCTGTGGAAAACAAAGTGCACAGTTTTCACTATGAAATAATATATGTACATTTTACAAGTGAAAAACGAAAGAATGTTTTATACCTTCACCAAATTAGCAAGGTGACCAACCAGAAAGCGCATAACTTTGAGGAGCTTCCCAAGGGCTGCCTCGTCACCGGTGGAACTTGAAATCTGACATGGTCAACAATGACAGGTCAATTTTATTAGATTGAACTTTTTTACTTATTAGAGACATCAGAAGTGAAATATTTACCTCTTATACAGTGTAATGTGAGAAAAATTGCCATTATTAATAGTAATTTAATTTTTAATTTCATGCATCACCAGAAACTACAGAATCATTGGTCTGCAATGCGTGCAAAAGGATATCACTGCACAGCTCTCTGCATGAATTGCTAGCCAATAATGCCTAGTAAATTGTAGCAATTTATTATTGTTTTTAATAAATTTACTGTTAACCTTCTGAGCATCACAGCTTTCCTCCCCTTTGTATGGGGCAAGTTGAATACACCGCATAAGCTTGGACTCAACTGATGTACACAGATGGCAAATTAACCTTTCCACCTATAGAACACACAAAAATGGATAATAATAATAATAAAAATAATAATAATAATAATAATAATAATAATAATAATAATAATAATAATAATAATAATAATAGGGGAGCAATAATAATTATAATAATAATAGAGTGGAGCAAAGGTAGACTCACTCACTAGTCATGGTAGTTGTATATTCAAGACACGCTTCTTATTTCGAGTTAACTACAGACACCACAGAAGGCTCCATATTGAGAAAATTACTTGCTCTCCTTATTCCATACCAAAATGTCACTTCTGAATTTTGTGGCTACAAAAATTTCATAGGCTTACCTCTAAGTGGTTCTTGATAAGTTCTTTATGCTTGGTTAAAAGTCTATTTAACAATAAAGTTTCAATTATTATTAATGATACTTTGATTAGAATTGAAAAACTATGACTACAGATACTTATAGTGCCTTATTTCTGATTTCGTTCAGGGTAAGAGTTTTAGGTGAAAATGTTCAGAGGCCACTGGCAGGTAATCATGAACAAATCATATATGCATGAACAAAGGGTAAATTAAAAAAATATATATTAAAATCCCCCAAAACATCAAACAAGGTGATGCTTTTAGGAACTTTGAAAATGTGACACTTCATAAACAAACTGTAATAAAGATAAGAGCAGAACATGTTAACTGAGACCCAAAAAAAAGTAGGCTGAATGTAGCTCAGAAGCTGCTACCTGTTTATAAATGGGTTTAGCTTCCTTTCACGCACAAGTTAGGAAGTGCAGCACTTGGCATTTCCTTTTTTCTTAACTCAAAACTCAGTTAACATTATTTTACATCACTTACTTCTTTAGTACTTTCCATGTGTTCACCAGTATACTTGTGTCCAAATCACCAATGAGAATGCATATGTCTAGGAGCTGATGGCAAACTTTAAAATAGAAATAAAACAATAGATAATCAATGAAGACACTTTAGGTGCAAAATATGGACTATGCCAACAAATACAATGTATGACATACATGATATAATGTTTTTAGTTTCTGTTATTTTTTATGTCAATTTATTTTTTGCTTGTTGTGTATATAATAAAATAATGTTTATTTGAAAAACCTTCTCTTCTGACAATGTTAATAATAGTAAAGATTTGATGTTTTGAACTTAATCACCTGTTTTTATGCAAATGAATGTGATTGCACTCACCATCTGTGATGTCCTTAACATCCTGGTCAGATGTATCATAACTCAACTGAACTTTGTCGAGTAACTCCATCAATGCCTTGTAAAAACAAAACAAATTATACATCTTCATAAAACTCTGGCCATGAGTGATGACCACACTTAACATGTTATTTGATGGTTGTCTTATACAAATCAATAATTAATACAATGGACATACACTACTAAAACATTAAAAAATTCCACTCTATCTCTTTTATGCGAGTCTTACAAATAATTTATGCAAGGCAGCAAGGCATGCAAGGTATGCAAGGCAGAAATCCCTAATCCCAATAAAAAGGCTAACCACAAGCTAGCAGAGCTAACTGTAGGCTAACCAAAGTGCTATTTAGGCTAACTGGAGTGCCATGTAGGCTAACTGAAGTGCTATGTAGGCTAACCGGAATGGCTCGCATACCTTGCTGCCTTGCACTTTGTAATGACCCCTATTAATACACTACTACTCAGTAATAACGTGATTTGATTCTTTATACATGAA